>PVJA010029963.1:0-26184 GCA_004027025.1 Myocastor coypus
CTCCTCCTCTTCTCCTTCTGTGTATTTGGTTGTTACAGGCTCTCACTACGCAGCTTGGACTCGTGGCGATCCTCCTGCTTTCTGCCTGCCCCGCGCTGGTATTACAGGCCTACACCGCTAGGCCCTGACTTTGGTGGCTCAGCCTGCCCTTGGGGCGGTGCTGGTGTGGTGCAGCATGCGGTGTCTGGGATTGAACTACAGTACCTGCGCCTGTCTAAACTTGCATAAGCAGCTTTAGTCAGCTGAGCTATCTTGCTAGCCCCCCCCCTTTTTGTTTAGCTGCATTGTACTCCACTATGTCAGTGTAATTTATTAACTACTTTTCTCTCAAGGAGATCTATGCTTTTATACATATAGCCATACACACACACACACACACACACACACACACACAATATTTTAGTGCTTATTTTTCTCTAAACATTGTGCTGGCTAAAGGAGATCTAGTTCACATTTTTTTTTCACTGTTTAAGGAATTTTTGTTAAAGCAAGAATTTTATAATCCATGGGGCCTGGCAGGATGGCTCAGTGGTCTAAAGCACCTGCTTGGGAAAGCTTGGGCGGCTTCAGGGACTGCGGTTCGATCCCCGGCACCACATGCTGCGCCAGCCCTGCCCTCCAGGCGGGCTGAGCCGGCCATAAAAATGAGTGAATAAACAAAGGTTCTGAAACAAGAAAAAAATAAAAAAATTAAATTTAAAAAAAAAAAAAAGAATTTTATAATCCAAATTACGTTTCCCTGCCCAGTTATCAGTTCTGTTACTTAGAACAGAACTAACATCCTGAGCTATTCCACAGTAAAGAATTACAAAATTAAAGAAAGGAATGCTTTAAATTTTTGTACTTTGCTGAAAATTCTTTTCCCAGGGTCTATAAAACATTAATTTGTTTTTATATTTTACTATTTTTTTTGTATTCTGTTTTTGTTTTTAAATCGAGTAATCTAGGACTGGCATTGTCTGCTAGATCTGGCATTTGCTTGGTACATAAGGTTCAAAGTTTCCTTTAGCTCACATTTTTGTATGAAATTTTAGCTTTAATTTCTGTGGGAAATCAAGTTTTGCAAGAAAACTTTAGTTGCCAGTTATGTTGTAACTAACATCGAAGCCTGGAGATAGAATTGATTTAATTAACATTTGGATCTAAGTAATTTATACAAGAAAAGTGGAGCCTGTATCTTTTATGTTAAAGTCTATTTTGTTTGCCTATTAAGCTTATTGTTTAGTTTTTAAAACCTAAAGATAAAAAGTAGGTCACTTTTCAAAAAGTTCTGTTCTTCACTTTCCCATTGGGGACATAGAAAGTAACAGCAAATTGCAGTGAGTGTTCATTTCTTAAAAAATGTTTATTCAGTTTAAAAAGCGTTAACATTCGCAAGCCAGGTTTTTATTTTTTGTCCTCCACAGTTGAGTTGACATGATAGGATTTTCTAGCTAAGCGGCTGGGAGTTGGCTGTGTTTCTGAGCAGGTTTAGGCACTCGTCTTCAGAGCACTTTTCTTTCTGCCAAGGTTGCACTGAGGTTTATCACCCATGAGATGCACAAACCCTGTGTGTGCGGCTCTGCGGCTTTCGAAGAGCTACGTGCCCATGAGACGAGCTGCCCACGCGGGCCTTGCCACCCTCCAGGCTTGGCATGTGCACTGGTCCACCACTCTGGGGCTGTTTTACCTAGAAGTTGCTGGGATGGAAACTTTGCTGTTTATTAATTTTATAGAAAAATGATCAAACGGGGCCGAGGAAATAGCTCAGTAGAATAAGCACTTGCCTGGCAAGTGCAAGGACCTGCGTTCAATCCCCAGTCCTGCAAAACAAAACAAAACAAACAAACAAAATCATACAGAATAATAAAAGAAAAACAATAATTAATACATTGCATACTCAAGTAGTTGCTCTGGGCACAGGATATGAGCATAAAAATTTCTCCAGTTAACATCAGCACAGATCATCCTTTTTAATGAAGTGAGAGACACTAGAAACTTTGCTTTTCAATGCTGCTTTTCTCATGCTGCTGCCCTGCTCGCCTTTTCCCCCAAGCTACAGGCACCATCTGTCTGTCTTTGTGCAGAGATGGTGGAGACCTGGTGAGGGCTGAGTAGGGCTCCCTTGCGTGCCTGAGGAGTTGCTCTGAAAGGGAGGAGGGAGAGGAAGAAAGGGTCCCTGGGAGTCAGAGAGAAGCCCCAGTGTGGCCAGGGGCAGAGAACAGGAGGACAGGTGCTCCTGAACCTCAGGGGCTTGGAGGCCCAAATGCATGAGAAGGAAGCTGAAGAGGCCAGGGCCCTTGAGGGGATGGACCTCTGGTAGCTCTAAGAGCAGGAACAGTGGCAGTGAAATAACTTGAGATCCAAAGGGCTCTGGCAATGGGGTCATTATTTTATCTTTTTTTTTTAACCTTAATTTTATTTGTCTGGAACACAGAGCCTTCCCATGGAGCTATATCCCCAGCCCCTCCCTAAAATTCATTTTGAGACAGGGTCTCACCAAGTTGTTCAGGCTGGGCTCAAATTTATCATCCTCCAGCCTCCTAGAGTGCTGGGATGACAGGTGTTTGTCACAGGCTGGACTTCAACCTTTTTTATTTTTTTAAAGTTTTATTTTTCACTATCATTTATAAAATTTATACCTACTAAATATGCTGCTGGTTACTTTTTGGTGGTAGTTGTGGTGGCTGGTGATTTTTGTTTTGTTTCTTTGGCACTGGGTATGGAGCCCTGGGGCCCTGCACCACTGAGATACATTCTCAGTCCCTTGTTGTTATTTCTTAATTGCCCGGGCAGGACTTGAGCTTGCAATTCTCCTGCCTCAGCCTTCTTCTGTGCTAGGATTATAAGCAGGTGCCCGGAGGCTGGATGCTTCTTTTCTTGTAATGATTACGTTGTCATCGCTTGGCTTCCTGGGTCCCCAGAGGGGTTGTCTTCGTCTCTTTAATATTCCTCCAGCCATCCTTGTACTCACTCATGCTTTCTTATTTTGTTTCCACACTTCCAGACTCCTGAAGACTTCCTTGTACTTTCCTAGTGTCTTTCATGTGGATTATAGTAGAGGCCAGAATTTCTGTGTGCATTAGAAAAATTATTGCTGCTCCTAAAAAATAGTGGTTGGCTGGCTTTCTGGCTAGTTGACTTTTAACACATCACATTGCTGCACCTGGTTTCCCCTACAATGCTTTCAGTGACCAGTGAAAACCAGAATCTTTCTGTTCCATGTGATACACCTGGCCCACCTGAGAAACTTCAGGTGGGGCTGGGACTCCTGAGGCAGAGGAAGCTATGGAGGCCTGGGTAGGGCCAGGGGTGGAGTTCGCCAGCTCCTGTATTTCTTTTTTCCCCACAGCTACAGGGGGCCAGGTCTTTCTTTAACTCACCTGTTTGCTTGCCCTGGTATCTGTGTGAAAAACTTAGGTTGACAGTGTGGCAGTTAGCTTTTTTCTTTCCAGAAAAATTGTGAAATTGTGAGGTACGTATGGAACAAGAAGATGAAGATGCTGGTATAGAGATTCCCCTCCCCCTCCAATTTGAACTCAGGATCTTGCACTTGCTAGGCGGGCATTGTGCCACCAAGCTATATTCCCAGCCTGAGATCTCTTTTCTACTGTGTTGTTCCTTCTTTTAGTTGGCAGAAGGGACACTAAAACTTGATCTTGAAGACTGATGATAGAGTGTATTTTTATTGGTGCTTCATAATTTGCATTTATGTTAAGTTTCTTTTTTTCTTTTTGAGACAGGCTTTCACTATGTAGTTCAAGCTGGCCTCAGACTATGCAGGCAAGGCTGGCCTCAAAGGTCAGGGAATCTTCCTGCCCCAGCCTTCTGCATGCTGGAATTACAGACTTGCCCAACAACCCATCAGGTTGTCTCTTTTGTAACTACAGCTCTCCTCCAAATCACTTTTTTTTTTTTTTTTTTTAACTTGTCTTTCTCTGTTACTTCTCCTCTGTGATCATGTCCCAGTGTTTGTTTGCAAACAGGTTTCTTGGGACAGCAGTGAAACTGATCAGCTCTCTGTCACCTGTGTGTGTGTTGCCTTGGGGGACATGTGACTGTAGTTTGCAAGCTGAAGTACTGCCTGGGATCCGACTTGAGAGCCAGGAAGGGTGCTGTCTGTGGACCGCTGTTGCTGCATGCAGGTGTGCGCTTGTGTCCCATGATGGTGTCCCATGACGGTTTCCCACTGTCTCAGGCACTGGACAGTGATGCAAGCAGCGCCTGGAGCGGGTGTGTCTGACCCTGGCTTGCTCATCTGCTGCAGCTCTCAGGAGCTGCAGTGGACTCAGTGGAAACCTCAGCTTGTCTGACATCTAGTGCGCTTTGTTTATATGCTTTGGCTGAGACCTTTTGCTTTCTTAGGCCTGTATTTAATCAGCTCCTGGGGCTTTATTTTTTGGTGCTAGGATCACACCCGGGGCCTCATCCATGCTGGGGCAGTGCTTTCCCACCCAGCTATCCCCACCTGGCCTCTAGCCCTGCTTGTGTTGCAAGAACAAAAAAAAAAAAAAAAAAAAAAAAAAAAAAAAAAAAAAAAAAAAAAAAAAAAAAAAAAAAAAAAAAAAAAAAAAAAAAAAAAAAAAAAAAAAAAAAAAAAAAAAAAAAAAAACACAGTGAATGGAAGAAATTTAGCAAATTCATTTTAACTCAGCTGTCTGCGGATTGAAAAACAATCAGTTCATGATATTATTTGTGGGAGGTTACTTAAGTCATGTGAGAGATCAGTTGCTCCTATTAAGTAGTAAAGTTGGTTTTTCAGGTTGTATTAACCTTGGTGAGGGCAGGGGATCTTTGCTTTCTATTGAGTGCCCCCATGAGAATGTCTTAGCAAAACGTGTGCCAAAATTTAGGCATGTAAAAGCTCCCCACTCCTGAAACACAGAATACTACATTTTAGGATTTTCAGATTTGTTGTTCCGATACATAAACAAGAAATCCAAAATCTAAAAAAAAGGAAAGAAATCTAAACTCTCATGGTTTGTGATTACAAGAAAACATAGCTGTATCAAATTTAGAAGTCCCCTGAATCCTCCCAGTTTCCTTTTATCATGCACCAGGATGGGAGCCTGGTGGATGGTCCTTGGAGAAGTAGCCCCGGCACAGAGTCACGGCTGGAGTTTGCTCTATCTCAGCATCCATGTGGGGAAACCGCAGGCAGCTGGCAAAACAGTTGCCAGTGATTAGAGTGCATGGATATGCAGGGTGGGACTTTGGGGCTTTGAAACTGTTTCTGAGGGAGTTGTGGAATGTGTGGCTTTGGGGCCTGGGGGAGACCTTGGGCCCCTGGGAGGCACCTCAGGAACAATCCTCGGTTGCAGAAGATGAGGCTGGCGCAGGAGTCTTGTGTGTTGGTCCCTGGATGGAGGGCAGGGAAGCCCAGTGTGCTCCTCTTTAATTACAGCAGTTTTCTGCACTCACTTTCTTGGTAGTTTACTTTCATTTTGGGAAAGTCATTTAACTCTCCTGAGACTTGATTATTTCACAATTTTGTTGCTCATTTTACTGTTGATCATGGCGGAATTATAAACCCAGGAGAAGTCTTGGAGGCATAATGTGGGCAAACAGGATATGTTTTTTTAAAGACAAGAAGGTAGATATTGCAAATTACAGAGCAGCTGGCAAAATTGTACTAGGATGGAGACTAAATGAGCTTTGTAAGGGCAGAGGCCGTGGCTCCTCACCTAGCCATTTAACACAATTTAAATGTGTACAGAAAAGTACAGTAAATGATATAGAAACTCCAGCGCTTTCATTTCTCAGATCTCCCATATTTACTCCTGGCCTGCCCTCCCTCCCTCTCTTCCTTTTTCTTTTCTTTCTCTCTTCTTTCTTTCTTTCTTTCTTTCTTTCTTTCTTTCTTTCTTTCTTTCTTTCTTTCTTTCTTTCTATAGCACTGGTGATTGAACCTACGGCCTTTGCACTGAGCTGCATCCCAGCTTTTTCTTACTGTTTATTTTGAAGCAACATATCCCTAAGTTACTAAATTGTTCAGGTCATGCTTGAACTTGAGATCCTTTCACCTCATCCTCCCACAGTGCTGGGGTTATAGGCATTTACCAGCAGGCTTGAGTCCTTTTTATTTTTAAAAAATAATTCACGGAAGATTTACCAAAAGTTGATCACCTTTTTTTCACTGTTGTCCCTCTCCACTATATCATGTCTATGTATTCCTTTAGAGATTTTTGGGCTACTAAAGTGTTTGAACCAAGGGCCTTGAGTGTGCTAGGCGAGCATTCTACCATGGAGCTGCGCACGCACACACACACACACACACACACAGAGCTTGAAGCTGGATCTTGTGATGGCAGGACTAGCCTAAAGCTTTTGCTTTAGTTTGCTGAGTAGCTGGAATTACAGGCCTGCACCACCATGTCTTGCTTCCTCGTTCATTTTTTTTTGCATGTTGACTTGTGACAATTCATAAACTATATGTTTGTGTGTATATACTTTTGTGTGTTTAAAACTTTTGCATAGTATTGTGTTGTATGTACTGTGTGTCTTGCTCCATTTTTTTTTTTTTCTTAGATTGTCGTGACATTTCTAGGGAGAGCTGTACCCTGGAGGTGCCCCTCTGCTGTTTTCTCTGCTATCCCGCAGTGGTCACTTTTCACTCCATTGTGATCTCGAGGTCCTAGTGGGATCGTGGCTCCCGTTCTATTAGATAACATCTCCATCCTGTTCATGCAGAAGCTTCTCTGAGGGTCACATCGTGGTGTAGAAGAGTAGATGTGGCTTTTCTTGTCTCACTGTGTACATAGTAGGCTACATCTTGCACCAGTTTACACCATCTGTGTTACTCTTTTTCTCAACCTGTTTTCTCAATCCACATTGTATTTATCATGTTCCAGGTTTGCATAGACTCAGTTCTTTGCGTCTCCTGATTAGGAATTCTACTGCTAGTAGATTGCATAAACTCAGACTCTTGGTGGTCCCTCCTATTCAGATACTCAACTTTAGGTATTTTATTTTATTTGTTTTAGATTTTTAAAAAAATTTTATTTTATACTGGGGATTGAACGCAGGACCTTGTGCTTGATAGGTGGGTGCTTATGCCACTGAGCTATCTTCCTGGCCCCAACTTTAGGTATTTTAATGGGCATTACTTTCTTCTACATTTAGGGCAGTCAGTAATTGCCTGCCAAACCAGGGCACATGAGGGGAAAGGAATGCCAGTAGCAGTCCTGCTTGGATGGCAGTGGTAAATCAGAACTGTGTCCTATGCAAAGCTACAGGTGTAGTCTGTGGCCCTGTTGGTGGAATGGGTGCCAGTGGTGGGAGAGGAGTCCATCTTCAGGCGGAAAGGGAACCTGGACCCACTCTTGGACTGATTCAGTTCTGCAGGGAGGTGGAACTCCCGGTGACCTGGGTCTGCCAGCCACCGTGGCTGGGGGCCTCAGCACATAAGAGGGCGTGTGATCCGGGAGCATTGACAACTTGAGTGAAACTGGCCCTCACTAGAGTTCATGCTTTCTGGTGCATCTGGACAGCAGGGAAAGGGCACAGATCTCTTCCGGGACACAGTTTTGCTGGGGCTGTTGTGAGAACTTTACCTTTTGGCCTGTGATGATGAGCCAGGGGCTAGAGAAGCCACCTTCTTCTGGGAAACAGACTCTGCACCTTTTGATCTGATTGGTTTGAGAGTCAAGGTGATGTGGATGCTGTTATCTGAAAACTAGGGACCACAAAGGACAATAGGCACTCCAGCTGGCCTCCCATGGCCTTATGCCTCTGGTGTCCCTGGAGGTGGTGGAGTCACCTAGCTGGACTTCATCAGTCTCAGTGCCCGAACTATGTACTGCAACAAGGATTTGGGTGCAGAGGGAAACTTAGGTGCCCAGGTATGGAGGATCAGTTGTTGTGGGCACTGCTCTTGTGGCATAGAGCTTTTCACATTTGTCTTTCTCTCCCCAGCTCAATGATTTACTGTTGATTAGTCTTTATGGAGCATGTACTGGGTGCTGTTACTTTAAGCAGTGCTGGAGTGGTGGTAAACAAGATAGGTGACATTCTTGCTGTCATAGAGCCTATTCATGGAGATGCTAGGGAAGAGAGGCTTACATAATAATAGTTGGACAGCTAAACAGGCTAAGTTATTTAAGACCGCAATGGATACTGACAAAGCAAGCGAGACAAGGAGGGATGTAGGAGTGAGGGCTGTTTAGACACAAGGACAGTCAGAGAGAGGCCCCTCTGAGTAACACAGGAAGCAGCCAGGGAAGAGGCTGAGGCGGGGCGGGGGGGTCCCTGCAGCAGATCACCAGCCTGAAAGTCCCGGGGCAGGAGCAAGTGTCATGCATGGAAAGCGTGCATGGGACGTCGGAGGAGTGTGTCAGGCTCAGATCACAGTGGCTGTGGAGGGCTTTACTCCAGAGCAAAAAGCTTTGGGGAAGTTTTATGCTGATGGTGAGGACACAGAGGTGCATGAGGGAAATTCCAGCAGAAGGCTTTCGGCTGAGTGAGAGCCTCTTCCAGGTGGCCTGGGGTGGCCGTGGTTGGATTCCAGCAGGGTTTGCCAGGTGGACCTGACTGGGTGTGCTGAGGACCCACAAGGAGGTGGAGGGCCCTAGTGGGATCAAGGGTGGTTCTTAGGCTTTGGTTTGAGGAGCTAAGGGGATGGTGGGGCCATTGAATAAAACCAGGAAGGTGAGGGCCAGGGAGATAGCGCAGTAGAATAAGCACTTGGCCTGGTAAGCAGAGTCCTGAGTTCAATCCCTAGTACTGAAAAAAAAAAAAAAAAAAAAAAAAAAAAAAAAAAAAAAAAAAAAAAAAAAAAAAAAAAAAAAAAAAAAAAAAAAAAAAAAAAAAAAAAAAAAAAAAAAAAAAAAAAAAAAAAAAAAAAAAAAAAAAAAAAAGGCAGGTAAGAGAATAAGTCTCAGGAACAGACGTCCAGAATTTTAATCAAAAAACATGTGGCAAATGTTTGAATTAACATTTATTACATAAAAGGTACCTTGACATTCATCCCCTCAAATACACCCTAACACTCTTATCTCATTGTTCCTGCCATTTTTGGGGGCAGTTTATGTTCGCAGAAGTTTTTGGTAAGTAAAAAACACAACAACATGGCCTCATCCACCTTTTTCACCAGATCTAGTTCCTTGTGACTTCGGGCTGTTCCTGAAAGTCAAAATGACCATGAACAGTGGATATTGAGAAGGCCACATCGTGACACTGAGGCACCCTGACAGCGCGAGGAATGGCACCCCTGGGGGAGGACTCCTGCCCTGTGTCAGAGGCAGTGGCAGAGGCGTGAGCTGGGGAGTTGTCCTCGGGCAGATGGAGTCACCGCCTTGCTGGAAGAGTTTTCCTGGAGCACTGAGCACACCCTGTTCCTGCACAGTCAGGTAGCAGAAAGCAGCTAGCAAAGTAGGAAGTGGGTTAGGAAACAGAGTTGCCGCAGGCCTCCGCCCAGGGAAGTTTCGAGATGGTGGGAAGTGCTCCGTTGCACGGTGAGCTGAGGAGTTGCATAAGGAGGCTGCAGGTCGGCGTGTGACCGCAGGTGGCCACTCTCAGCTTCTCGTTCTCACCTGTCCGAGGCACACCTCCATCCTCCGTGCTCCATACTAGTCCAAATTGTTGGCTTTCTTAGCTCCTGCATTCACCACTACCATGGTGATACCACCACGCCTCTTTGCCACAGTCCTTTCTATCTGAGACCCCAATTCTAGCTTAAGTGCCTCAGGGCTCCCATGATGGCTCTGTCCCTTTCCCTGTCTGCCTGTGTAGGACCCCTGACAGCCAAGAGTGGCTGTGTGAACCCCAAGCAGAAGCGCCCCCACCAGCCTCTGTCCCGCCTCCCGGGCATTGGCATCATACCCTCTCCTCACACTCGTTCCCCTGGCATCTGGCACTCAGCACCCTTGAAGTCTGTGGTCATCAGTTTCTCATGATTGTTTATTTATAGCCTAGTAAGCAAAGCTGATCTTTGTTTTCTTAAGTTAAAGCTTATTATAGGTAGCTATTTGTAGGTTGTAGGTTTTTAGATCACTTTCTAATTTAACTTTTAAATTGCTTTTTTATTAAAGTGAAATATATTTATAGTTTTAAAATCTGGTTACTACCAAAGATTAATTTTTTTTGTTTTGTTTTGTTTTGTACTGGGAATTGCACTCAGGACTTTGCACTAGCCAGGCAGGCGCTTGTGCTGTTGAGCTGTATGCTCGGCCCCTCTGAAGGCTAATCTTGCATTATAAGAGTCTCCAGCTTTATTGCTCTGTCTACTTCTGTCCCCTGCAAGGGGCTATTTTCAACTCGTTGGGCTAGTTTTGGTGTTTATGTTTCCGATTATCCCAGTCTTTTGGGGACTGAGACCTACAGGTTCAAGGAGAAAAGGTCTATTGAGGTGTGTTTAGCTCCCAGTTTGTGGAGGCTTCAGTCCATAGTGGGCTGGCCCCAAGGCAGGGCAGAATTGCAGAGGGATATCGCAGAGGAGAAATGGCTCATGGCTGGCTGACGGCAGCAGAGCAAGCAAGTGGGGAACAAGAGTTCTTTCTGTTTCCCACATCTTATCCAGGCTACCTGCCTCTAGGGTGGGCAGCATTCAGTCCCCTAGTCCTAGGTCCCTTGATCAGTTCCAGCGTCACAGTGGAGATCCAGTCACCTTGGAAAATGTCCCAGCTCTGGCAGCATGACACAAGCTGTAAACCTAACATACAGACTTGCTTATTTCTCTCTCCTTTTTTCTTCTTCAATTTTAGACTTCAAGAGGCTGGGTAGATAGCTCTGTGGCGCAAATGCCTGCTTGGCAAGTGCAAGGTTGTGAGTTTGAACCCTGGTCCCGAAAAAAAAAAAAAAAAAATGCCCACTCAATTTTAGACTTCACCTCTGGGCTTGCTATTATTGGAGAAAGTTTACCTCTTTTTCTTTCTTCTCATTTCTTAAATACAGCACCAGTATAATTTTTAGCTAAGTCACTATTTTATATTTATATTATTGTGGCTAAGTAAAAGCATCTTTTAAGTTTTTTTTGTTTGTTTGTTTGTTTTTGTCTTCTTGAGACAGGGTCTCACTATGCAGTTTAGGCTGGCCTTGAACTGACTTTGTAGTCCAGGCTGGCCTTGAACTTGTAGCAGTCCTCCTGCCTCAGTCTCCCAAGTGCTGGGATTATAAACATGAGCCACCATGCCCAGCCTTAAGATGTTTTTTTGAACTGGGAATTGAACTCAGGACCTTGTACTTGCTGGGAAGGCACTGTGTAGCTGAGCTATATCCTTGGGTATTATATTTGTTCTTTGTCTTATTTTATAACTTTTTTTTCTGGCATTAATGGTTGTCTCTGTTCTGTCATGTAATTTTCTGTTCTTCAACTGAGTTCTCAGATATGTCACATATCTTCCAGTTCTTTCCAAATGCTTTAGTATGCCAGATAACCTACTGATTGTGTTTCCTTTCCAGTTTTCTCCAGAAGCCTCCCCTCATCCATCTGTACCAGGTGCCCTTCCAGCCTCTCTTGCAGAGGTGTTGCTCTGAGATTTCCCTTCACACCATCCCTGGGTGTCCATGTTGCTCTCTGTCTTGGGATCCCCTGTTCTCCAGTAGCTTCCTAAACAAATATGTGTCCAAATGTTTTAAATAAATAAATTCCAGTTGTTTACTGTTAATATACAAGAACGCAGCTAGTTTTTGTGGATTCTTTGTATTAGTCTCCCTGCTGCCAAGACACAGCACCCAGTGGCTGTAATCTGCAGGAGAGATTCACCTGACTCACAGTTTCCCAGGGCTCAGTCCATGGCTGGCTCCAAGGCAGAAGTGGCAGAGGAGCCTGGAAGAGAAAAGCTGCACAAGACAGCTCATGGCAGCCAGGACAGTGGGGACACGAAAACAGGCTTCCAGGTCCTGCCCCCCATCACCCATCTCTTCCAAGGCCACACCTCTTAAAATCAGGCTCATAAGCAGTTAATCCACTCATGAATCCAGTAGTCCTGTGACACAGTTGCTTCCCAAAGTCCATGTCTGGAAACATGATGTGATACTATTTGGCAGCGGTGAAAGCAGATACCTTTTCCTTGTTTCTGATCTCAGTGGAAGAATCTCCAGCTTCTCACCAGCAAGTGTGCTAGGTCATTGGTTTACGTTTACCAAGCTAAGGAAGAACCCGTCAGGCCGTTTCTCCTTCCTGCACCTTTCCTTCCCCCACTACTGATCTCACTCCTTCTGGTGCATCTGACCTCTCCTACTTCATCAATCTTTGTTTTCTCTGTTCTGCAGATCGGATCCTTTCTAATAATCTCACTTGAAGTTCATTTATTCTTCTGTTCTTCTGCTGCCTGAAATCTGCTGAGCTTCTCTTGGGAAGTTTTCATGTTAGTGCTGTGACAAGCCCAGAATTTCCATTTCTTTTTATATTTGCTCTCTTTATCTTTCTCATTGAATCAGTCTCATCACACTTTCCTTTAATTCCTTAAACATGGCTTTATTTAGTTCTTCTGCCATATTCGTAGCTGCCATTTTACAGTCTTGCTGTACTAAATCCAGCATCTAGAAACACACAGAGACTGCTTCGATCAACCACTTACCCCTAAGTGGGGGCCATAGTTATATCTTTCTCTACGTTTCTTGTAATGTTTTGTAGATCTGTGTATTTTAGATAATACAATGCTGTCACTCTGTGTTCCTTCCTTGTCTCCTGAAGGTGGTAGTGGTGGTGCTTTGGCTTCAGCTTTGTTTTCACTGCGAAGCCTAGTTTCCTAGAGGAGTTGCCCCACGGCCAGCATAGCGTGGAGGTCAGCAGAGATGAGGCGCAGGTTCTAGCCCAGCGCTGCACATGAAGACTCTGTTCTCTGTTGATGGAGACGAACGGGCTTGGGTGGGGCCGGCACCCTCTGTGTTGTTTTCACATCTGCCCAGCCCAAATTTCCTCTGGTTTCCTTTGCTCTTCTGTGTTTCTTTGCAGAACAGGTGGGTTGAGCCTGCTCTACTTTCTGCTGCACCACCTCATCACTACAGCAAGTCCAGGATTTTTGAAAAGCTGTCTTGTCCCAGGAGTCCTGTGACTGGCTAGGTGGCATGCCAGTTCTTTCTCCCAACAGAGCAGTAGCCTGGCGCTAGTGGAGATGCTAGCCCTCATGTCTCTTTGCCATTGCCGTTTGGACTGGCAAAGCCCCAAGCCAGATGAGTCCTCTCAGGCAGCAGCACTGAGGTTCTGGTTTTTAAAGCCTGTCTCACCCTTGTTGACTTTCTGAGCTGGGGACAAGGACAGCTCCAGGCAGGGAAGCCCTCAACTTCGCGCTGGTTTGGCCAGTAGTCTTTATGAATAAGCACTTCTCAGTTGGCTGAGTGTGGCTGATTTCCAGAGCAGTGAAATGGGAAATGGTTGCTTTTGACTCCAGCGGGAGAGCTGCTTTTTGAGGCGAGGCTCTGGGGTCCTGCTGCTATAGCAGGAGTTAGAAGTCCCCTGGGCAGCTTTTGGGTGTTCCCACAGAACTGCGATGAGCACCCCAGCTGAGGACCGTTACCCTAGGCTTCCTTCATCTCCTCCCCCATCCCTCTCACTGCATAGTAAGGCTTTTGCTCAGTTGACTTTTAATTAATTAATTTAGTTATTTTAATGTATTTGGTACAGGCGCTCACTACACAGCTCAGACTCAGGGATTATCCTGTTTTCAGCTTCCCCAGCACAGGGATTACAGGCATGCACCACCCTTCTCAGACTCAGTAACTGGCTCAGTGTGCCTGGGGATGGGGTTGGTGCAGCATGTGGTGCTGGAGTGCCCAGTTGACTTTTTAAAAAATTAGTTTTATCGACATATTTTAGATACACATAATAACATTAGTCATAGGGAACTTATATCCATACATAATATATCTTGATTCTTTCTTCCACAATCTTCTCCTCTCCTTGAACCTTCTTGTTTACAAAAGCTGCTTCCATTTTTTTCCCAGTTGGCTTTCTGAACAAAAACACTGTTATGTCTTAGATATAAATAAGCGCCCAATTTTTACTAAAGGCCGAAGGAGCCGCTAGAGTGGAGCCCTGCAGTGTGTTGCACTGGCCAGCAGCCTTTCTTGTTTATGTCTTACAGTTGACAGTTTTTAGCCCTTGGACTTGGTTGGGCATTGTTTGCTTCACTAGCCACTAGCCATTTCCTGAAAGAGCCTCCTAATTTAATTTTTCCAGGTTGGAAAGCTGCTTAAGCTGTGCTCTGTGCAGAATCCATCCGCGCTTGTCTAGAATCCATGCCTGATGTGTTCTTAACTTTGCAAGGAAATTACTCATGGCTGACTTATTAGAGGAGACTAAATTGAGAACATTGGGTTATTACAGAACATTAGCTGAGTTTTAAAGACTGCCAATCAGATTTTGGAGATAGGAGTAATTACCCTGCTCTAGGCCCACTGTATGATGAAGTACTCAGATAAAGGTGCATCCTAGGAAGCGGGCAGTGGACAAGCATGGCGTGAAAAACACACCCTAGGATCAGGCTCCCTAGGATGCAGATATGTGGAGATCTTGAAGTGCCAATGACCTGAATCCAGGGGCCAGACCAGTGTTAGCTTTTGGGGTATTTTGTCTTTTGTTTATCTGAATCGGTAGTGCTCCAGGACAAATCACAAGGGACTCGTGTGGATCTCTAGAGCTTTCATAAGGTTCATGAAGTCAAGGCTATTTTTACAATAATGCTGAGATATTGGCTAGATAATTATTTGGTTTTTCTGTTTTCATTTAAAAAACAATAACAGCAGCAGCAGAGAGGAGAATTCAACTGGTAAGCCAGTCCTCGGAAAGACTGGAACATATGTCATTCTTTTTGGTAAATATTTTGTTGTTGTTGTTGTTTTTGGAATTTATGTGCTCACTCGTATTTTCCAAGTTTGTTGGTTTTAATTCCTAAGGTGGTGAATGTTGATGGTATAACTCACATAGCTGAGGCCTGCTAATTTGCAGAGTCAAGTGGTTCTGAGACCAAGAAGCATGAAGACCACTTAACATATATGTACATACCTCCTCCTTTAAAAAAAATGTGATTAAAGCTGGGTGCCATGGTGTGCGCCTAGTCTCAGCACTCTGGGAGGCTGAGGCGGGAAGATTGTTGATTTGAGCTAAATCTAGGCAATTTCGCCACTTACAGCTCTGTCTCAAAAATAATAATAAAGGAAATCTGAAGATGTAATTCAGTGTAAGGGCCCTGGGTTTAATCCCTAGTCACCCCCCAGTAAATGATGTCATACTGTGTATACTGTATAACCTACTATATGTAGTAGGCTACTGTATTTATTACCATATACATCACAAATGCATCTCATGCATGCATTTTTGTGGCTATATAACATTGTTACATAATTACCCTAACCTTTAAATAATGTTACAATTATTTTCGTATTGTATACTACTGATTATTTTTAAATAACTTTTACTATTTAAAAATGAGTTCCCTTAGCTGACCAGTTGCTACCAATTGCTTGGCATACTGCAAGATTTGACATTCAGGGGAAAAGTGAAGAGAAAGGCTGCCCTGTGTTTCTGGCCATGCAGGAAAGGGTTAACCCAGCAGAGCTGCGGCTCTTGTAATGTGTAATGCTTGGCTTGGATTGGGTTGGATGTGGAAGGCTGAGCTGCCCGCTGGCCTTAGCTCCACTTTGGGAACCTGGCCGGTAAACACTGATGTGCACCTTTCCCTAGCTCTGAGTGGCTCTTGTGTCTGAACTGTTTGCTTGCTCAAGCCGTGTGGTTGGTCTGAACACCTGCTGGCTGTGCTGGAATGTGGGCTTTTGGTACATGCTAGCTAACGGCTGCCTCCACGAATAGGAAACCCCCCTGCCCCATCAGCCTAGGGCTTTGGGTCTCTAGTAAGCTTCCCTGGCAGACAGCATTTCACACATGTCAAAGGCCCTGGAGGAACTAGGTGTGTGCTATGTGACTGCACCCCTGTTCAATTCTTGGAAGCCTGTGCCTGGTTTCCTGTAGACGCACATCCGTGTGGCCTTTCCCGCTGCAGTTACCACACTGAGTCTGCTTGTGAGTTAGTAGATCGCTGAGGCTGGGCATGGTCTCAGGGACTCCTATGCTCAGGGGACTGTCAGCTGATAGGGAAAAATGGGTGTGCAGTGAAGACGACACAGAGGAACTAAACCGTGGGCTGAGAGCTGAGAATTTCCCTGGAAGTACCATAGAACATTTTGAAGGATGAGTAGAAATTATGAAATGAAGAGAGAAGGGTGAGCCTCATAATCAGATAGCACAGGCTGAGGGTAAGGGTACACACAACATTCTCAGAGTTCCAGTCTTGTTGAAGCAAGAAATGATCCTGGTGATGCTAATGATCGTGTGGGGACTTAAGCAGGGTATCGTCTAAGGGTTTCTATCTTACAAAACAGTATGGGCAGAGAATACTGAAGGAGAGGATAAGAAACAAATAATTATGTTCTTCCTATCTAGGTAAGGAATAAAAGGGCTGCAGTGACATCTGTGTGGGGAAGGAAGGGCAGATGCCCATCAAGGCAGGCAAATAGGATGGGATCTCAAAGGATATTAAAAATTAAGGGGAGACTGGGGAGAGAGCTTGGCAGCCTAAGCACCTGCCTGGCAAGTGCGAGGACCTGGGTTCAATCCCCTGTAATGCATTTCATGCAGGCTTTGCCCTGAGCTGGCCACCAAAACCAGGTATGGTTGCTCATGCCCATAATCCCAACACTGGGGAGGCTGAGACAGGAAGATCAGTGCCAGTCTGAGCTGCATAGCAAGACTCTATACTGAATAAAATAAAATAAAATAAAATAAAATAAAGTAAAGTAAAGTAAAGTAAAGTAAAATAAAATAAAATAAAATAAAATAAAATAAAATAAAATAAAATAAAATAAAATAAAATAAAATAAAATAAAATAAAATAAAATAAAATAAAATAAAATAAAATAAAATAAAACAAAACAAAATAAACTACATGAGTGAGGCCTTGGAATTTTTAAGAGGTGTACTCAGTCTACACAGGGCAAGTGCAGTGTGTTTACGTAGCAGGTACAACCTGTGATATGTTGAGGACTGACTGGCCTCTATCTCCTGGCCTCTCTAGAAGATGAGCTAGAGCTGGCCACACAGTGCAGAGGACCCCAGAGGAGCTGGTAGGGTGAAGTGAGCTGTGAAATGCTGCTGCTTTGACTCCTCCCACCCACAGACACACAGATCTAAAGACTGGAAACTCCAAATGTTGAGGTGTTTATTCATATTGAAAGTAATTTAAGAAATAACACAGGTAAAGGGATAGTGACAGTTTTGCTAAAAATTTAAATGAGAATTTAGAGATTGCAAAGCTGTATTTTAACTCTGTGCATTCCTGAGCAGTGTCTTTTGACTATGGCAAGCTGCTCATTAACTGTCAGGTGTGACCTGGGACACCAGCTACTTGTAAATTCCAATGCTGGATATCAGATGTATCTTGACTAGGTTCTGACTTAACCAGTGCTTCTAGTTTTCCTGCATTTATATCATGAAAATGCTGAACTTTGAACACTGACAGCTCCTCATTCTGCTGAAGACTGGATGTCATCTTTGTTCATAACCACAAAGAAAATTTCATTATTAAACTTACAAATACTGGTTAGAATGAAGAATTAAGTTTTTTCTTTTCATGTTCTCTCTTCTGGGTCACTTTTACATCCATTATCAGCCATTAGCATTTGTCTGCTTGTGAACCTATCCAGTAGATCTTTTTTTCCAATAAATTCATGAACAGGTGAAAGAATACTGCCACAGGTACTCCTGGAGCCAGGACGATTGGGGAGAAATCCTTCTAGGTGACTAGCAATGAAAATAGCATATGTCCATTTTTACCTTTTAATTACTGTTAATTTATCGATTGATTTTTGCTTCGGTTTCTGAAAACTTAATGTGTTTAAAAAAGAATCATGGAATTACATGATAGCACTGAGAAACACAAGGTAGTTGTCACCTGTGCTCCCTGCTGAGTTATGCATGTATCATGAACAGTATCAGAATCTGGAAGTGGACAGTGGTGTGATGGGTGTGCCTGGTGCTGCGCCACTTTGTCACATGTATGGTTCATGTGACACCCCTGCAGGACAGACTCATTGCCACAGAGATCTCCGCTATGCTGCTTTTTCAGAGTCATCCCTCCACCACTACCGCTTCTGACTCCTGACACCACTAACCAAGTGTCTGTCATGGTGATTTTGCCCTTTAAGAAATATAATGTCCATGGAATTCTATAGTGTGGCAGGGCTGATGTTTTCCGCTCAACCTTGTGCCCTTGAAGTCCACCCAGACTGTCGAGTGTTTCTGTCTCGCCGTGTCTAGTCTTTCCTCCGTTCTCTCCTCCCCTCTTCCAGAGTTTGCCATGATTCTGCGGATTGACTTCAGGGCCTTCATGTTCAACTACATTCCCAGCCCCTTTTTAATTTTTAAAATTTTGAGACAAGGTCTCACTAAGTCATTAAATTGCCAAGCCTGGGCTCAAATTTGTGATCTTCCTGCCTGAGACTCCCAGAGTGTGGGATTGTAGACACCCCATCCCTCAGTGAGTAGGATTTAATTGTGCGGTGTTAGTCTTTGATGTAAGCATGTATGTCTATAATTGGGCCGCATGTGCAGATAGGCTTGCCAGTGACACATCCATTAGTTTTTCTTTTTATGACAATTAGCTTGATTTTAGATTGATCCCCTAAGGATATTTTGTCATATATGAGATTCGAGGCTGATAGTTTTCTTTTGGCACTTGGCAAATGCCATACCCCTCCCTTTGGCTTTGTGGGTTCTGACAGGAATCTGTCAATCCCACTGTTTTGTTCCTGGTAGGCAGTGTGTCATCTCTCACTGAACACTTTCAAGACGTTTTTGTTTCTAGCTTTCTAACGTGCAGCTCTATGTGTCTTGGCATGGGTTTCTGGAAGTTTATCCTTTTGGAGTTTGCTCAGCTTCTTGAACTTCTATGATTCTTTTTTTTTAAAAAAAAATTTAAACTTTATTTCTTTGGTACAGGGTCTTGCTACACAGCAAAGATTTGTAGTGATCCTCCTGTTTTAGCTTCCCCAGCACTGGGAATATAGGCATGTGCCACCATGCTAGGTTTTGGTGGCCATCATGACATGAGGCCGGCCAGCATGTGGTACTGGAGATGAACCTGAGTCCTTATACTTGCCAGCCCAGAACTTTAATGAATGTTTAGGACTCATGCCCAGTTTGGGAAATTCTAGCCATTATTTTTTTCCATTTATTTCCCCACCCATCCTCTTTCCCTCTTCCTTCTGGGAGGCTATGGTAGGAATTTGGGTCGTATACATTTTGCATAGTCCCAAAGGCTCCCAAATCCTTCCCAATCTATATTGTATGTGTTTTAGCTTAATTCTAGTTGTCTTCATTTAGGCTAGTCCTTCCTTCTGTCCTATTGATCTTTTGTTGAGCTCCTCTCTTCTACAATGTCCACTCTTCTCTTTCTCCACTTGGAGCATCTTCCCCAAGATGCTGGGGTTATCCATTGAAACACTTTGTGTGTGTGTGTGGGGGGGTGTAACCCGGGATTGAACTCAGGACCTTGCACTTGTCAGGGAGGCATTTGTGCCCCTGAGCTATCTCCTCAGCCCCTGAATCCCCTTTTTGATGCCTGCTTTCAATTCCTTACCCAATTTCAGAGCTCAGTCAGCTTGCTGTTGATCTCTATTAGTTTATTTCTTATGCATGTTGACATATTCCTGGTTGTTTTTCTGACAAGTGACTGTCAGTCAGTCATACCCAGGGTCTTTTCGGTGTTCTAAGACTGTGGATCTTAAATTGTCTGAGTTGGGGGACCCTTGTAGACCTTCTAGGAGGATAATAGAGGGGGGATGGGAGAGAAAGCTGGGGGCCTGCCTGGCCTTGTTGGTCTCAGCCAAGAGGGAGTCCCAGCTGCTTTCAGTCTTCTCTGATACCAGCCCAGTGTTTTCATGGGGAATGGTGAGGGAGTAGGGTTGTCACAGCTGAGTGAAGCATAGGCTCCTTCCCTGACCATTGCTGGTGGGGAGCACGTGGGCCCAGGGTTTTCTTCATAGTGTATGCTGGAATAGAGCAGAAATCACATAAAAGGTTTCTGTGGTCCCTTCCATGGTCCTTCAGCTGCAAGAACCAGGCTTTTCTTGGGTTCTGTTCATGTTCTTAGGGTGCTGACTGCCCCAGTGCTCTGTCCAGGAGGTAAAAGGTGAAAAGGAATTCTGAGAACTAAGTGATGTAGGTTCTGTTTCAAACATTAAAGAATTTAAAAGGGCTGGGAATGTACTTGACTGCAAAGGCCCTGAATTCATTCCATAAAATCAGGGAAAACTCAGGCAAGGGGAAGGGGAGGGGAGAGTGGGAGGGAGAGGAAAGAGACAGGTCACAGGATGGAAGGGCCAAATTTTGGCAGACACCAAGGCAGCTGGATGTCATGTCAAATAGGCTGGGCTCTGTCTGCTCCCCTGCATGCCAGAGAAGTCATCAAGGGAGGGTAAGACTGTAGCTTGCTCTTGGGACCATCATCCAGTCAGACCCTCACTGGTTGTTATGAGGTGTCTTTGGATTATGGGTCCCTCTTATCAAACAGTAGTTTGTGCTGAGTTCCTACAGTTAAGTGAGAGACTTTCAGCCTAGAAACACTCATGGGAATTGGATTGGGTATCTGCAGTAATTTTTGTGTGGTGGTGGGACCCAGAAGGGTAGGCTAGTTCAACTGATGTATTGGAGAAAAAAGTCCCCAGAGTCAGTCATTAGAAACAAGCAAACAACAAGAAATAAAGGGGGGCGGGGGGGGGAGAGAGAAGAAGATTTTCTCATCTCTGGGATGCAACACTTGGCACCCACAGGCTAAAGGAGCCAAAGTTTGCTTCGACTCAGTTTCAGATGGCTCAGACCATGCAGAGTTGGCCAGCTCCAAAGAAACAATCCTGCAAGGTACAAGGGATTGGGAGAGGAAAGGGGCCCCCATCACCGGAGGACCCGGGGACCAGGGTCCACCCTTCTGGGCCACATCTGGGGACTCCTCGACTCTGCTCCAACCAGGCCCTGGCTCCAGAGCAGGCCTAGGCCTGTGGATCCAGTCTGCTTCACACATAGGAGAGCATGTGGCAGAGTCTAAACCCGAAGCCTAACCCTGCCGGGAGGGGACAGTGGGAATTAAGGAGCAAGAGGAAGGGATTACAAGTAATTTTTTAAAAAAAAAGAGGAAGGGGAGGTGAGCAGGTGACCGAATCCCCAAGATGTGCTAACCCGGTGTGGCTAAGGAGCTACAGGAGGAGAACTCTGCACCCTTCGGTGGTGATTCTGTAGTGTAGGGTCGGTTTATCGACTTTTTGGGGGTAGGTCTAAAACTGGATTCTAATGTAAATGGAAAGGCTGTGTCTTGAATTCCTCATGGGACCATACATCACCTTATCTTTTAGAAGAAAAGTGTCTTTCTTAAAATTTCTTTTAGGAATGAAACACTGATGAAATAATGGCTGCTAATAACTCTACTGAAGAAATTACTTTATAACCATCTAGAATTTCTATTCTCAATTCCTATGGTGGTTGGCTTTTTAAAAACCAGATTATGACCCCTTTTTAAAAGGAAAGAGCTGTTAAAAACATGTGCTTAAGTCCACTCTACTGCTGTCCTGCCCTAACTTGGGCAGCCTACTGGTTTCCCCTTCATTTCACTATGATAATGGAATTTGGGAATTGAGAGCTTGCCCTTTCCCCAGGGGAAATCAAAGACAATGGCTTCAGCTATTTAGAGGGAGAATATCTTGCTAAAGAACTCCGTGTGATAGGAGCTGCATCATTTGTCTGCCTTAGGGCATTGTGCTTTATAAGGTCACTGGATAGATTTTAACTTATTAAACCTCTACCTGGAAGTTTATTTTGAATTACACTGTTAATGATTATGTTACTTAGGGGACAACTCAGAGAAATGGTGATTGTGTTCCAGCAAGCTTAGCACTTGCTAGTAAGGACCCTGTTTCGCCAGTGTCGTGAACACCTATGGAAGAAGACGGCTGAGTTATATTCTTTGTTTTAGTTGAAGCATGTGAGTCTGTCTGGCCCTGAACCTCCCTTCCCCTTTTGAACTTAGAAGCATCTTTTTAGAATCTGTGCTGGAGTGATGGGTCCTGACCGGAGTGCTCTAGAAATGGGGACTGAGAGTGGTGATTCTTACCAACTTCTCACTGTTAAGCTTTTGATGTAGGTGCCCACTGGATACTTGGAAACCCCCTTTCTGTCCCAAATGTAGCTCTTGAATTGAGTTCCTAAACATTTTAGCAAACTCTTCCTGTCCCTGGACCCTCTAACGTATGGGCTGCAGGGAAGGAGAAGGGACTGGAGGGCTGAACTCAGACTCCCTGAATGTGGGCTTTGGGAAGGAGGACGGCCACCTGGGAGCTTGGCAGTGGACGTCCTTGGCCAGCAGCACCTTGATTACCTGTGCACAGTGAGGGTGTGCCACCTTGGACCTCCAAGTCAGACTCGGGAGGGAGAGTGCAGAGTTCTGTTGTAACAAGCCCTTCCTGAACCAGTTTCAGACCCCACCAGCGGGTTCCCCAGCCCCAGAATTATGAACCCAATAACAAAACTGAGCATCACTGAGCTGTGAAGGTGACTTTTATTCTTGGCCCAGAGTAAAACTGGGAGACAGAAAGTTCTTTGGGGATTAAGAGGTTCCATCTGGATAGAGGGGCAGAAAATGCAGGGGGGAGGGGTAGATTAAGGGAGAAGAGGTTGTTCAGCTGGGAGTAAGTAGCGAGTGTTCACATGCCACCTGTGTTTGCTCCTTACATTGTGTTTTCTAGTCATTGTCACTGCAGTGTAGCTATTGCTATTGTTATGGGAGAGGGTGACATTAGCATGCCCCCCCCAAGCTAGCCCACCCGAATACCTTCTGTCTGGGGTCAAACCTCAGTGAAGTCTGACTAGGTAGGACAGGATTAGGGCAGAGTAACTTTCAGCTGGCTTTAATTTTTTTTTCCCCCTGATACTAGGGATTGAACCCAGGGCTCAAGCTACACCCCAGTCTTTTTTTTTTTTTTTTTTTTTTTTTTAGTTTAGTTTAGTTTATTTTTAAAAAATTTTGACAGGGTCTCATTAAATTACTAAATTGCCCAGGTTGGACTTGAACTTGCATTCGTCCTTGAGCCTCTGGAATGTTGGGGTCAAGGCTGGGGAAGCAGACTCCAGGTCTATAATGCTTTTTTCCCTTCTATGTGGCTGTCTGTCTATCCAGATCCTGTTCTTTCAGCATTTTTCATTTGGGCTCACGATACTGTCGTCCAGCTTTTCTAGGCTGCAGTTCTTCTAAAATGTCCTTCTGGACTCTGTTCTTGCGTCCTTTGTTTTAGAGCAGCGGTTCTCAACTTGTGGGTCGCGACCCCGGCCCGGGGGGGGGGCAACGAATACATAATGTATATCAGGTATTTACATTCCAGATCATAACTGTAGCAAAATTACAGTTTTGAAGTAGCCACCAAAATTATTTTTTGGTTTGGGGTCACTGCAACATGAGGAACTGTATTGCGGGGTCACGGCATTAGAAAGGTTGAGAACCACTGTTTTAGAGCCTTGTCAGTGGGAAATCGCACCCATTTCATCCAGGTGAAACTCTATGTGGGTTATATGAAAAAAATAAAGGCACAAGATCTGTACTAAGGGTGCTGAGACAAGAAATCGTGTCTACGTCTTGTACTCTGAACAATGACAAAGACAACAATATGCAATGTATTAATTACTGGAAAAAAAATGATGAAGGCAAAATTTAAAAGAGTGAAATAAAACATCTTCTCCAAGGCTGTGACAATCCCCTAAAAATACAGCTTGCTGGAGTTTGGGATCTTGTCACTGAAGTGCTGCCGTTGTGTCTCTTTTGCACCGTGTTGGATGCTCTGTGTGAAAAAGTTCAGCAAAGCTTCGGAAGAGGGAAGAACCAGAGGACTGGTGGACGGATGTTTCCTTCAGCGTCAAAATTTTATTGTTTTATCCTAAATTTTTTAAACATTAAAAGTGGGTTTAATTGTAGTGGTAGTGCATAGAATTCAGTAGTCTCCCCCACTTCCTAATAAAAATGTACCATTGTTTAAAAAAAATGTTTTCTATTGTTTTGATGTACTACACTGTCAGTGTTATTAGTGCTTCTGTTTTAGTTTTATTGATTGATTAATTTTTAAGTTGCCCAGCCCAGAGCTGCTATTTAAATTGTTGAACCACATGAAATTGGTACTTTTGCCCAACAAAAGGATTAAATATCAATTTTATAGTTTGGAATTTCTGTGCATTAAGACCTTAGCTTCACAAGACATAACTTTTGTCTAATCTGGATTTATCATTTTCCACAATTAAAAACAGGTTCCATTTAAATAACAAATAGAACAATACACACGGCTGGATGGTTCCCAGGAAGGGTGGCACCAAAATTCCCTCCTTTCTAGCATTGGCCCCCAGATATTCCTGGAATCAAATGTCTGGGTCTCTTGTTCCTTGAAAGGACCAAACTTCAGGGAGCAGGAGTTGTGGGAATGAATGGGGTTTATTCAGAGGTAGCCTAAGGAGATGCCGGGGCTGGCACCTTAAAGTGCTATCTTGGGTGGGGTACATGGGGCATGGAGGCTGAGTGAGGCAGTGTCCTCCCTGGAGCCGTCCCAGGACCAAGGATCACCTCCTAAGGCTCCCTGAAGGTGCCTGTTCCTCAGGGCACCTTGACCTGCTGGGAGATCTGGCCTTGCACATCTACAGCAGGTGGGGCTGTTTTTCACCCTGAGGACAGTGGCAGGGCAGAAGGGCCAAAGTGAGGTGAAGTATGATTTCAGGGGAACCCTTGTTACTCAGAGAAGCTGAGGGCCAGGATGAAACCAGAGGTTGGGATTTAACAGTGTCAGACGCATTGTTGCTTTTGAGGGTTTTATGTGTTGGATGTTGAGGTTTGAACAGAATTGCAGGAAACTGGCACTCTGTTACCAGAAACGTGAATGGGGAACTTTGCAGGAAACTTCTAGAAAGCCGAGTCAGCTTTCCAGATGGAGGATGAGTGTGTCCTGCTGCTGTGGAAACTTCCAGTATGGAGAGTAGAGTGGAACACAGGATGAAGTGTGTTGAGGGGGAAGTGACCTGTCTGGAGCCTTGTCATAGCCAAGAGTTGTGGACTAAGAAAGAATGTGAGTGGCCTTACCCATAGTCTCCAGGCCCAAACGATCTCTTCCAAATGAATTTCTAGAAGTACGCTGGATTCCCATCACAGCCTTGGAATGTTTTGGAATCAGGGATCTGGCTCTCCAGACACTGGTGGTGCTTCTTGGTGAAACTGGCCCCTCAGGGAGGCTGGCTTAAGAAAGAAACACAAGTACTGAATCAGGGCTGGCGGTGCACACCTGCCATCCCAGTGCTCAGACAGGCTGAGGCAGGAAGATCACAGATTCAACCAAACCTGGGCAGGTCAGCAACTTAGCATGACCACGCACACACGCACACACCAAGAAAATGGATGTAGGGACGGAGCCTGCCCTCAAACTATCCTTCCCTCCTGCCTCGCCTCAGCTTCTAGAAGACTGGGTCTGTATCTGCCACCCAGTCCTGCTTAACCGTTTGAAAACTTTTCATTAAAGAGAAAGTCCAGGAGAGTTGTCAGGATGGTGCCATTGGCTTCCCTCCACATTTCCCCTGTTGTGAACTTCACCTGTATTGTATGATTCCCATCTTTTGAGACTGAACTGCAGCAGTCCTGCCTCTGAGCCCCTAAATAATTCAGGGCTTATTTTCTGCACCAAGCCCTTCTCTTGTTACCGTCGCCCAGTGTCAGGTTCAGGAAGTGTAGTGGCAGTACCGCCTGACCTGTGCGCTTGTCTACGTTCTGATATTTATCCAGTATTTTTGTGTGTTTGTTTGTTTTGTTTTTGTCTTTTCGAGAGAGGGTCTCGCTATATAGTTCAGGCTGGCCTTGAACTCACTTTGTAGCCCAGCCTGGAACCATCCTCCTGCTTCAGCCGCTAAGTGCTGGGATTACAGACGTGAGCCACTGTATCGGTCAGGGTTTTACTAGAGGCACAGAATAGATATAATATAAGGAATGGATATTAACACCAAATACACAATCTATAAGAAATTGTAAGATTGGCTTACAATAGCCACAGAGTCAGATGAGGAAGCGCGCACAGGGCGTCTGCACACTCCGGACTGAAGGATTCAATCCTGAGGCTTGGACTCACTGCAGCACTCCGTGTAAGTCTCTGTCGGCTGACGGGTCCGTAATGGAGGACTGAAGTTTCTGTAGTTGGAGGCTGAAGAGT
>PVJA010029964.1:0-26199 GCA_004027025.1 Myocastor coypus
CCTTCCCCAATCCCCCGAATAACGTACGCTATTGGCTTCTGTGAAACCTGCTTGCTGAATCCCTCATTAGCATAGGCACCCTATAAAAACCCGTGCACACCGAGGCTAGGGGTCGCTCTCCTGGGGGGGGGGTGACCCTACGCCGGCATAGCCAGAAAAAGCACTGTAACACCTTTATAATAAAAGAGCTCTATAACACTTTGAGGCACTGACTCTTGGCTCATCCTTCTCCCGACGTCTCCAGGACCTAACACAGTAAAGTATTAATTATTTATTATTATTATTATTATTATTATTATTATTATTATTATTTTGTCTTTTTGAGCCAAGTTCTCACTATGCAGTTCAGACTGGCCTTGAGCTCATTTTTGTAGCCCAGGCTAGACTCAAACTTACACTGATCCTGCTGCCTCAGCCTCCCGAGTGCTGGGATTACAGGCGTGCGCCACCACACCCAGCTTATTTATTTACTTGATACAAGGTCTCACTATGTAGTTCAGATTTATAGTGATCCTCCTGTCTCAGCCTCCCCAGGGCTGATATGACAGGTGTAATCCCACACCTGGTTTTGGGGCTTGCATGGCATGGGGTACTGGGGGTTGAACTCAGGTCTTGTGCTTACCAGGCAGGCGCTTAGACCATCGAGCTTTCTCTACAGCCCCAATATTCACTTTAAATTAGTGCTTTATTTGTTTGTTTATTTACTTATAAAATAGGCTCTCACTATGTAGCCCAGGTTGGCCTCGAACTTGCAATGATCCTCCTGCCTCAGCTTCCCGAGTGCTGGCTTGCGGGTGTGTGCCACTGTGCCTGGCTTGGTGATGATTCCTTCAGGGCCACCTGTAGTCTATGTGAAATTACTGTGTGTGACAGAAGTAACCCAGAAGGCTGAAGGGCACGCGCGTGGGTGGCAGGCTGGGAGCTGTTAGCACTCTGTGGGAGCGGCAAGGGAGCTAGCTTAGGTCTCGCTGAATGGGAATGGTCAGCGTGGGTTAGGACCACGGAAGGCCTGGACGCGTCTGTGACCAGTCTCTCCAACACGCACAGCGTGTAAAAATCCACCATCTTGACAAGTTTACAGAGGAAAGATGTGGGCCGGCTCAGCCGACTAAGTGCCTGCTTGGGCAAGCGCAGGGACCGAGGTTCAATCCCTAGCACCACATGCCCCGCTGGCCCTGCCCCCAGGCGCACTGAACTGGCCACGGAGACCAGGTGTGGTGGTGCATGCCTATAACCCCAGTGCTGGGGAGGCTGAAAACAGGAGGATCGTTCTGAGTCTGAGCTGTGTAGTGAGACCCTGTACCAAATACATAAAGAAGGGAAAAGCTTTGTGCAAGGAGGCCAGTGTTGCTAGAGGAGCCACTCATATGAGGAAGCCATGGCCAACAGCAGGAGATGAGGTAGAAAATGGTTATTATCGTGACTAATCAAGGGGCAGGGGGCAGGCGGCAGGCGGGAGCCTGGCGGGGTCTATGGTTTTTGAAAAAGCCAGGACTGTAAGTGCAGATCTTAAGGACCATCCATCCACAAGCGAGAACACCGAAGCACTTCACGTTGGCGAAGAATCTTAAAGCAAGAACTGGGGTTCGCCGCGTAACTTGGCGTGGAGAAGCAGCCAGTGCTGGTGAAAATGACACAGGCACCTGGGAACAGTGACGCAGGGGAGGGGCTTTTGCTGCCGTCGAGTTTCTATCTGTGATGAAATGGGCCTTTTCCGGAGGAAAATACGCAGGAGAGCACGCATTACCCAGGAAGAGGGGGAAAGCGCCGGCCACGGCCTATGAAGGACAGGCTGACCCTATTGCTCTGTGCCAAGGCAAGGGGTTACCTCGGCCTATCTTGGTTCATCACTCCGAGACCCTGAGGGCTGTTTGGGAAGCAAGAAGTCGCGAAGAATAGGGTCGGGCTGTGGTGACCTAGCGCAAAAGCCTGGGGAAGAAAAATGCTTTTTCTTGAGCGGCTCAGGGAGGCCTTGTGTCTGCTGCTGAGAAATATCCAGAGGGCAGAGGCTTCCCACTGAGCCTGTCCTCCTCATGAACAGTGCTCCTGCGAGCTCCTCCCCCAACGCAGCTCCCCTACTGCAGAGTATGGTCCAGCAGGTGACAGCTAACTTTAAGAAGTCACACACCAAGGAACTGTTCCTGAAGTCTTTCCACATGGTCTCAGAGGCAGGTTAAACCCTTAAAGAGGCTTGGGAGGAACATTAAAGCATCCTTTTCAGTGGGGTTAATTGAGAAATCCCGGCCAGTATCTCCCTAAGGACGCTGAGGTCTAGCTGGAAGAAGGCGAGGCCTACAGTTACACAGGACAGAGAGTTTTTGAAGGCTGTGCTCAGGAGCCTGAGCCTTCCATTGCCCCTGTGGTTGACGACGCTGTCACCATAGCAGAGTCCACGGCTTGCGGGTAGACGGTGGTGATGCTGAGGAGCCGGAGGAGCAGCACTGGAGGAGCCATCTGCAGAGGAGCTTCAGCAGCTCTGGCTGAGCCGCAGAGCACGCGGCTGAGGAGCGCCCTGAAGAGGAGGGGAGCGTCCACGGTCGGAGCAGCGAAGTTCTTCTGGAAAAAGGAAATCGCGAACAGTGGACGAGCCACAAACATTTGCGGAGCAACCCAGCCAGAGAGAAAAAGCCAGTTGCTGTATGCACTTGCCTGATGACAGTGTCACATGTCACCACAGAATGGTGTTCAAGAAAAGACAGGAATGGCCGGGTGTGATGGTGCACGCCTGCATCCCAGCACTCGGGAGGCTGAGGCAGGAGGATGGGTGTGAGTCTGAGACCCGCCTGGGCTACAAAAGTGAGCTCAAGGCCAGCCTGAGCTGCATAGCGAGACCCTGTCTCAAAAAGACCCCCACACACACACACAAAGAAAAAGAAAGGAAGAAAGAAAGACAAAAATGGCCAGGAAGATAGCTAGCTCAATGGCACAGGCCCCTGCTTGCCAAGCTCAAGGTCCTGAGTTTGATCCCTGGCAAAAAAAAAAAAAAAAAAAAAAAAGCTCTATAAGAAAAGACAGAAACGACAAGCCTTGATCGACCAGCCGTTAGTTCTGAAAGGTTGACGCCGAATGCACTGGAAGCAGGGCCCGGTGGGCCGCGGAGAGAAAGGCACCAGAGAGCCAGGCTCGTGGTGTTCTCGTGGAAGGGGCCTCTCCTTCCAGACAGCGCCCACCTTCCATTTCATCCCCCTCGCCCCGGCAAGCCGCAGATGTCCACTTGGATGGTGAGCTCAGCATGGCATTGCTGTTCCAGGCCGCCTAGGCCCACTTCATAGCTTTTTGGCGAATGCGCTCGGAATATTGTTGGTGTCTCTGGTGCGTCGTGCACGCTCTACGCCCTTTGTATCATGACAAGGTCAGTGAAGGGGCGCTGCGGGAGGTTCGGCACACATCACGGGCATTTCCGCCATTCCATATGGGGAAAGCCTTGACTTACAGCCACTGTGTGTTAGAACCAGAGCTCGCAGACGAATTGAGTTCTTAAATCAAGGGTTCGCCAGCAAGAAAAAAACCAAAAAACAAAAAACAGAACTGAGAGGAGAAACAGACAGCTGAAGTAGGTCAGTTAGAGACTCCAAGACCCCACTCCTGATTGTGGGCAGGACAATTAGAAGGCCGGCCAGGAGCCAGACTTCCACCGCGCTCTACCAGCCAGCCAGAGCTAGCAGATTCCTGTGACACTCCGCCCAGCCACTGAGGGCCATGCGTTCTTTCCAAGTACGAACAGACCATTCTCCACAAAGACATTTACCGGGCTATAAAGCAAGTCTCAGGACTTGCGAAGAGATTAGGATCATACGAAGTCTGCTCTCCTACCACTGCGAGACGATTTAGAGCTTCACAACAGGAGGAAATCTCTAAGATGTGGAAATGAAACATCTTTCCATGTGTGTGTGTGTGGTCCTGGGGCCTAGACCCAGGGCCTCCCACAGGCGAGGGAAGCTCTCCCACTGAGTTTCATCTCTCCTGCTTTTAATTCTGTCTGGAAGGCCTGGGGGTCCAGGCTGAAGGTTTTTTTTTTTTTTTTTTAAAGCAGGAATCAAACTTGGGACCTTGCTCTGGCTAGGCAGGCACTCCTGCCGCTGAGCTGTGTCCCGGCCTCTTTAACTGTCTGGAGACAGGATTTAACTACAATGCCGGTTGACCCAAGCTTGGGGTCTTCCTGTTTCTGCCTCCCAAGTATTGGAGAGTACAGGTGTGCACCACCATTCCCAAAGTAAACATTATCATTAATTAGTAAAAAAATTGTAAGAGAAATAAGAAAATACCTTGAGGAAAATGAACAGAAAAGTGCAAACTACCTGGACCGTAAGGACGTGGCTGATGCAGCGCCATGAGGAAACTTACAGCCGTCAGCGTCTGCCTTTGAAAGGCCAAAGTATCCCAACTCAGTAACCCAGCCTAAAGAAGTTAGGCAAAGAACACACGTAGGCACGACCTTGGGTCCCCGGCCACGGCCTCACCACAGGGAGTCAGCTGGCTTCTCGGGGAGCACACGGGGTGGAGCTGGCCATGGGACCACTACGTGTGGCCTAGGTGTTTCAGGACTGTCCAGCTGTCCATCTGCTGCTTGGCACGGCATGCCCATTGGTGCTGCCTGGTTAGAGCTCAGTGCTCAGCCTGGCACTGACTCCCTCTTCCTGTGGCTGCTCAGGGAGCTCTGGGATTGGTTCACTTTGGAAGAGAGGAAATGGTCCCAAAAGCTTCCAGGGGGGCAGGGTGGGCTGTTCCTGCCCCCACCTTTCTGAGGGCAGAGAGGGCACCATTGCTGTCCGGGTAGGTCAAGGTAGTAAAGCTTGGGGAAGGTGCCTCATCCCTGGGAAAAGGGCGCGTTCCCCATCCTGGCGGAATATGAAGGTCTCCTTCTGCTTCTCTGGATGCTGAGTCTCCCCAAGCCCTGGTTGGTGGACACCCCAACCCTCCGTCCCTGGGGCTCATTGTGCTTGGCTTTGCTCCGCATTGCCGGGTGGCTCCTAGGTCCTGGTTTAAAGCCACCAATCTGATCCCGGGGTGTCCCAATTACTTTTCACTCCTCTCTGGGACGAAACGCCTGGCACCCAAAACGAAGGAAGGAAAGGTCTATTTAGCTCTCAGTTTGTGGAGGTTTTAGTCCACACTTGGCCGGCTCCCAGGCCGAGGGCGGGAGCCGGGGAGCAGCAGCTGCACGCAGGGCGGAGCCTGTCTCCCCGCCCTGCGTGCAGACTGTGAAGACCCGCGCTCCTCCAAGGAAGTGGTGGCGGCTGTGAAGAACCGAGCTCCTCGGGGAAAGGGGGAGGGCGCCGCACAGAAGCCTCCCGAGTCGTTTCTATACCCTTTTGGTGCTGAGTCACAGCAAGCTGATCGGGCCAAGCCTCCGGTCTCAGGTTGACACAGTGTATCAACCACCACAAGGAGCTGTGTGGGGCCACTGTCCGGGTCCCCCAGGTCTGTGGCTGCTGCATGCGTGGCGGGCGGGGGGGCATTGATGGGGTCTCCCGCAGCAGATGCAGTAATGCATTGCGGGCTCTGCTCGGGGAGGCGGCCCAGAAGATGTCTGTGCATTGGGCGGAAGAGATTCTGCTAAGTTTAATTATAATTTAAGTGTAAAATAGGCCTCTTCCGCAAGAGTTGGCGCCTCACACGTAATTATTCTCGGCTCCCTCCCAGTTTCCCCCCTACACTGACTCAGCGTGCTGTGAACAATTAATTTATAGGCTGGTAATTGGTTAAAACAGTATTTAAAGTCATTAGGCTGACTACGTCGCTTTTAAGAGAGGCTGCGCTTCTAATCATGGGACGCCCGTTGGCCGGCTCTGTAGTCGCTCCTCAGCCCAGCCCAGCCCGGCCCTACTCCTGCCGGCCGGAGCCGAGCCACCCACTACCTGGTGTGTTGGGATCTGCTGGCTCCAGACAGCAGGGAGAGCACTGGACACCACGCGTGGCCTGCCCGTAGAGACCGGAAGCCTGGGCTCAGCGTCCCCTCCACAGCTGCAGCACAATTTTTCACCTGCCTGGGGAGGCCAAGTCCCTGAGGCCAGAGTCGCCCAGGATGTCCGTGCTGCCGCAGGCCTGGGTGCATGGAGGGAGGCGTGGACAGGGAAGGCAGGGGCACCCACCCGGGAGACGACTTCCTCTCCATGAGGCTGTGGCTTGAAGTGGCAGCTTGCGGGGTGTGTGGGGGGGGAGCCAGCCTCGGCTACACAAGACCCTCCGTCCTGGGCGGTGGCAGCTGTCAGCGGCTTCTTTGTCTTCCCTTCTGGAGGGTGTGGCTCTGATCACAAGATGTTCACGGAGTAGAACACGAGGCATCGATGGAGGTCTGGGTGGGGAGGGCTCCGGGATGTGGCCGGGACGCAGGGGGCTGGACCCCAGCACCAGGCTGGCTGCCTCCTTCCGTCACTTGGTCCTGGGGACAGCAGTCCCACACACCTAAGCCCCAAGGCCTGGGTCCACCTTTCTGTTTGAGTCAAGCGCCCTACTGATGGAGGGTGGTGGCCAGAGCTGCCGCTGTCCTCAGGGCCGAGCTTGTCCTTGGGATCAGGTGAGTCTGGGGCCGGATTCCGGCTTCATCTATTTTGGAAGGGTGTTCTGGGGACCTCGAGGAGTCCATGTGCTGTCCAGGGTGCCCAGAGCCTCAGAGGGGTGGGTGCAGGCACCAGGGCTGGCATGCGTGCTTAGTAATTAGGTCAGGGAGGGGCAGGGTCGAGGCGCCCTCTGTAGAGGGGAGGGAGCCCCCGAGGCTGAAGCGTGGCTGTGGCCACAGAGCTCAGCTCCTCTCCTAGTTCTAGACAGCACAGACTCCTCTCCCGGAGAGCTTGGGCCTGGATGTTCTTGGCTGCCGCTTAGTCCACAGCTCAAGACCAAGGCCGGGGCGAGTGTGCAGTGAGCGAGCCCTGGCTCCACATTGCCGCTAGAGGCTACTGCTTGGGGCAGCTGGGAAGCTGGGCTCCTGGCTCTCATGACCTCTGCCTCTAGTGGGTCTGCAGGGTGCAGAGGCAGGACAGAGAGGGAGCAGGAGAGGAGAAGGCTGGAGAGGCGCAGGCCGTGATCCCAGCACCCCAAGAGCTAAGGTGGGAGGGTTATGAATTTAGCCCTAGCCTCAGCAACTTAATGACTTGGTGGGACCTTGTCTCAGAATAAAAATTCAGGGGCCAGTGAGATGGTTCAGTGCTCTAAAGCACCTGCTTAGGCGAGCTTAGTCAACTGCAGGGACCACAGTTTGGTCCCAACCCCACACGCTGCGCCAGCCCCACCCCTAGGCTCCAGGGCAGGCTGAGGCGGCCATAATATATATAATAAAAATTTAGAAAAGGCTGGAGGTGTGGCTCAGGTGGAAGGCTCTGGGTTCCATCCCCAGTAACACACACACCACACACACACACATGCGCACAAACACACACGCACATACGCATATCGGCACACAGCAAGAGGAGGAAGAGCGGGGAGGGAGGCAGAAGCCGGCAGGGCCTTGCTGGGGGGTGAGGAGGTCCACAGTGATGTTCCTGGATCACGTGCCCTGAGTGAACAAGTCTGCCAGTCTGCCCTCAGGGTGGAGCAGGACAGAGACGGCGATGTTCTGTCCCCAGGGTGGGGCGGCTGTGGGCCCCGTGGCTCCACACCCATGCGTCTTCTGTGGCCTTGCTGTGTGTCTTTTGCAAAGAGCCCTACAGAGGATCTGGACTGAAAATCAATTCTGCAAAGCTGAAATCGATAGCAGCAGCTCCTATTAATACGGATCACCCCTCTTTATTGTCCTTCATAGCTGGGGGGTGAAGGAGATTTGGCGCCCCGCGCAGATGCCCTCTGGCCAAGTGACCAGTGCCCCCACCAATGACACTCTCTCCCCGCTAGCTCCCATGTTCCAGGACATGACTGGAAGCAGAGCAGAGAAGACTCCAATGTCTGTGCCCCCCATGACCCAGAAGTGCTGCCCAGGGAGGCGGTGTGGCAGGGAGCAGAGCCCAGGGCCCACCACTGGCATTGCTAGGGCATGGGGTGGCTTCTGGACCTGCAGTGAAGTTCGTGCAGCTCAGTTGGATGTTATTTATCTTTTGGTGTTAGACTGGCTATCTGAAACACAGTGACCCCAAACGTGATGAGGGATAAGGACTGAACTACCCCAGGGGCACTCGGAGCTGGAGTTTGTGTGGACCCCTTTGTGTGAGTCTGGGCTTCCCGGCAGCCAGAGCAAGAAGGTAAAGTACACTGAGTTTTTTAGTTTTTGCCAAGAGAAGGGGTGTGTGGGACTGGGTGTTTCCTTATGGAGGGAGGTGAGGGGTCCTCTGGGGCTTTTCCCACTGTGGTCCTTGTAGGAATTGAGGCCTGGAGTTCACAGGGACACTGCTTGTGGGGAGGCAGATCCCACACAGACTGTCCCAGATTCGTGCAGAAGCATGGAGCAGCTGCCTCGCTTATGGCTGCATCCAGGGCAGCTGGTGCCTGACGTCGGGGCACAGGAGCCAAAGGTGGGGGCCATCCCTGGGCGGGAGCCCTGGGTGCCTGTTGGGGTCTTTCTGGTGTGGTCCCTTGTCCCATACACCACATTCAGCCACATCCTTTCAGGCAGGACCTCGGGTGCCCAGACCCTCCGGGTTGTAGCTTGGCCCTGGCTGTGGCTGGCTTGGCCCTGACCCTTGACCCCTGGGTCCCTTGGCTGGTCTTTGGCTGTGTGTGTCCTGCTGCCCATGTACCTGCCATGGGAGGACAGATCCAGGGCAGCAGAGTGGAGATAAGGCCTGGACAGTGTGGCCAGAGGTGACCACTACCCCCTGCATACCTCCCCCGAGACATTTACTGTCCCCAAGCCCAGCCTGGAGCGGTCTCCTAGTGCAGAATTAGCTCCGTGGCTGGCCACGGCCTGGACGTGTGAGGTGGCTCTGGGGCCTTGCGGGTACAAGAGGGCCTTTGGGCTTCCACAGAGGCCTGTTCACCTGTGCCTGGCACTCAGGGGAAGGAGGGGGGACCCTGGGCCGGGCACTTTCCAACCCCAGCTTCATCCACCTCGCGATCCACTCCCTGAAGCCTGCACCAGCGCCAGCCCTGCCCCCCGGGCCCGAAGCTCTGCCTCCTTGCAGCAAGGATCCAGGCTGCTGACTGCCGAGCTGGGGACAGCTGAGGCAGTAGGTCCCCACTCGGCCACGCTGACGCCAGAGCACCAAGAGACACCTGGAGCCTTCCGGAGCCTTCCAGAGCACAGCAAGGACAGGCAGGGCTGTGCCGTCCCCCGGCTGTACCCTGAGATTCCGGCCACCCCATTCTCTGTCTTCCTGTTGGGCAGGGCGGGGTCTGATCTTCCTCTACCCCTGACTCTCACAGAGCCTGAAGGCCCCAGGCCGGCCATGCTGGGTACCCGCAGGCACTGCCCATCCCACCAGCCTCACGGGTGCCCTGGTGGCTCCTGTTGACACCTTTGGCCCTGATGCTTCAGAAAGGCAGCTGCCGAGGAGGCGACTGCTGCAGTTATGGAACCTGAGCTCAGGGCTGGTGGCCCTCCCAGAACAGAGGACCCGGTCTGGCTGGGCTGGCGGGGCATGAGGCTTGGCCTTCCATGGTAGCTGGCACCTGTACGATGAGGCGACCCGCATTGGGAGGGCTGCGGTCCAGGTGGGGTGGTGGGGCCCGCGCAGCACCTGAAGAGCTGCGGTTTGTGTCTGCATCTATCCTTAAGGGGAGGGCACACCTGAACCTTGTGTGTGGACAGGAGGGGGCTGTGTGACGGTGGGTGACACACAGCGGGTGTGTGCCTGCCTGCTCAGCCTAGCTGGAAGCTGTGGACTTTCACAGCTGGCGGCCCCTGCCTTAGATGAGGCCAAAGCTGGCTCAGGGCGGTTCTGAAGTAAGGTGGAGAGGGTCGGCTTGCTCTCCCCTGCTCCACACACATGGGCACACACACACACACACACACACACACACACACACACACACACACGTGTGGACACAGTGACACCTATACCTGCACACACTTGTGCACCACACTAACACACACACCGACACACATGTACATCCGTGAGGACACAAACCCACCTGCACAGACAGCATCACACCAACGCACATGTGCTCACTGAACACACGAGTGTGCCCACACACACACTGCTCACTGGTGTGGAGCCTGTGGCATGCGTGCTGCGATGGGCCGGCTGCGTCGCCCTTAGGCACTGCACTGAAGCGGGTGCAGGCTTATGCCGGCTAACACACCTGTCGGCACTACTATTCACCGGAGGTGATCTTTGAACCCTTGGGCTGGATAGCTGGAGGCTGGGCTGGGGCCCTCGATGTCCATGCATGGACTACAGGCCAAACTGCTCCAACAGCCTCTTCCTGGACCCCCGTTGCTGAGATGCCTTGCCAGGCCTTGGGCGACCGGCCACAGTGGGGTCTGGGATACGGATGTGACTCAGGACATTGTAAGCACACAGAGGTGGGGTGCTCTCTGCTGCTGATGCCCCCTTTGCAGGGCTGGCAGTCATCTCGGCGTCCCAGTGGTGCCCACTTCATGTCGGCTGAGCAGTGACGGACAGGAGCTGCGGGCACCCTGGTCCCAGCCCCTCTGGACTTCGCCCATTAGGTGGCGGTGGCAGCGCTTCTTGTGTCTGAGGCCAGGTCTTGGGGCAGGCTGGCAGAGGCCTGAGGGCACCTAGGCCAAAGGGGAGGACAGGCTCCTGCCCCCGGGGTCTACCCAGCTGCCCACTCGGAGCCAGGGTTTCCGTGCCTCGGGCTCCCCTGGGACCTCAGGCTCAGCCTCAGTGGCTTCATGGGTGGCCGGCGCTCACTCTACCCTGGTCCTAAGCCTGTGGCTGTGAGCAGGCGGCTAGGGGTTTCAGAGTCAATCATGAGAGGAGGGAGCAGGCCCTGCCCTTCCTCCATTTCCCCCTTTTTTTTGGGGGGGGGTACTGGGGTTTGAAGTCACAACCTTGCACTTGCTAGGCAGGCACTCGTGCCATGGAGCTATCTCCCTGGCCCTTCATTTTCATTTTAAAAGGCTCCGTCCTCCCATAGGTTTGCTTCCTTCCAGATTAGCTTTTATGCTGTGTCGACAGTCTGAGCAAGCCAGAGGGTTCTGACACCCCTGTTACGTCTCCCCATGCAGAGCACCAGCTGCTGTCCCCCTCCCTGTGACATAGTGGCCCTGGCACCTTGCTTGGGTCCCAGCTCTGCCACTGAGCTGCTGTGTGACCGGAGGCAGGGAGTGACATTTCTGAGCCGCATGAGCACGATGGGCGTTGGCATGCTGACTCCAAGGGTCGGGAGCCTGGCCCTGGGGCTGGCCTCAAGGTGCTGGCGGGTTGGGGTCTCCTCAGGGGTGCAGGCAGGGACGGAACCACTCCCCGGGGAGCCTGCACAGCTCACAGGCTCCTGTTCCTGAGGCTGCACAACAGAGTGGGTCCCTGCACAGCCCGGCTGCCGCCTGAGCCCTCCTTAGCAGGAGCCGGGCCTGATTCTGAGGCTGGGTTCTGCTCGGGATAGGTCTCCAGCCGTCTTCGGCAGCCCAGCAGCCAACCTGGCACAGCCCTGTGGGCCCCTGGGCGATGCCAGGGCAGGGCACACCTCTGTTTTAAACATTGCAAGCACAGTGGGTGCCTGGCCAGGATGTGGTAGGATGCTAGGGTGTCCTCAGAACCCCACATCCTGTATTACCCCTTTGCCAGCAAGTGTGGGGAAGGCCCGAGATTCGCTTGTAGCCAGTAGAAAGTGGCAGGGGTGCGAGAATCTGGAGGGAAAGTTTCTAATCTGCTCAACCGAAATTAATAAAAGGGAGGTGTTCTTGAGAGGGCCAGGCCTGATCAGGTGACCTCCCTCCCCCTCTGCAGTCCCCTCCCCTCCCCTCCCCCTTCCTTCCCCCTCTCTTCCCCCTTCTCCCCTCCCCCTCTCCTCTTTCTTCTCTCCCCTCTCTCCCTCCTTTTCTTCTTTTCTCTTCCGTGATCCTGCTGATGGAATTCAGGGCCTTATGCATGCAGGTCAATGCTCTGCCACTGTGCTCCACTCCTAAGCCCTTTTTATTTTAATTTTTAATTTTTAGACAAGGTCTTACTCAGTTGCCCAGGCTGATCTTGAGATTGTGATCTTCCTGCCTCAGCCTCCTGAGTAGCCGAGGCCACAGAAGTGTCAGCAAGCCTGGCTCAGCTGAGCTCTTCAAGGTGAGTCTAGACCCAGAGACCTGAAGCAGCGGACCCTCTCCCCAGCTCCATGGCCAGCAAGGGAGGCCAAATCCCTCCATTCCTAGAGTCGCAGGAAGTGGGCTCTGCGGGCCCCCTGGTGCATGTGAGAATCTCCTTCCCTCTTTAACCTGCAGCTGAGCGTGTGGCCTAGGGGCCTGGCTTTTGGAGGGATGGCGCAGGGCAGAGGTAGCTCCGGGCATCCGGGACCAGGTTCCCACTTTTGAGGAGGGTCCTGTCCTGCTGTAGCTGGCTGCACTGGAGGGCAGGGGCTGGGCCGGTGTCCTGGCCAGGTGGCCCTGGGGCTCTAGTGTGCTCTGAGCCTACAGAGCTGGGTGCTGGGGTGGCCTTCCTTTCAGCAGGTGCCCAAATGTGGCCTCTTCCCCTTCCTGGTGTCCCAGCCTGCAGGTGCTGCAGAGCCAGGACAGGATATTGGGACTGGGGCCTGGGTCCCTCTAGAGTCCAATCTCCCTGGCTGTAGCCCCCACCCTGGGGAGTCCTGGCTGGCAATGATGCTCTGAGCTTCATCCCCTGCTGGGTGGGGGGTTCAGGGCTGGAATGGGGATGCCTCTCTGTAATCCCAGCCCTCAGGAGGCTGAGGCGGGAAGATGGCAAGGTGGAGCTTGGTCCTGGCACAGGGTGGGGAGCTTTGTGTCACCCCCGAGGCCCATCACTTCTGCTCCCTTCCTTGGCCGCGTGCAGCTGTGCAGAGTTGGTTTGTGATAGTCTCTTACTGGGGATGCCTTCGCTGTCCATCTGTTATACTTCAGTGAAAGAGAGGAGGACGACATTCTCGTTTTATTTCCCTGCTTTTTCAGTACTACAGATTGAGCCCAAGACTATGTCCCTGAGCCACATCGCCAGCCTTGTATTCATTTATTTATTTTTATTATTTTGAAGTGTCACTAAGTCACTTAGTTACCCAGAATGGAGTCAAACTTTTGACCCTCCTGCCTCGGCCTTTGGAGTGCTGGGATCATGGGTGTGTGTCACCACGCCCTGCTCGGCGTTACTTTAAGAGTCGGGGCCTCCCTCTCGGCACCTCCAGATGTGGTTCCCTCCTAGGGCTGAGGCTGAGTTGCACTGGGTCTTGGGCCTGAGTTGGAATTCTCCCCTCTCCTGTCACCCCAGAGGCCAGGGTCAGTCTGGACAGCTTGCCAAGGCCATCTGCCTTCTCCACAGACAGGGCGGAAGCCTCTGCTGGACACAGGCGAGGCGTGGAGCCGGCGTTCCTGCAGCTGGAGAAGCCAACGGTCCCTTGCACCGGCCGCCCAGCCGGGCAGCTGCGGGCGGGCACACGAACTTCAAGGAATAGTCAAGGCCTCCATCCTGAGGCCCAGGTGGGCCCTGCGTGCACGTGCACGTGCATGTGTGTGCGCGCGCGCGTGCACCTGCGGGTCCACGTCCAGCCCAGCACTGCCCACAGTCGCCTCTGAGGAAGTGGGGCTGTGCTCCGGAGGGAGGATGTGCTTTTGAATTTCAATGGGCTTCCTTGACAATGTCCGTCTAATTAGTGTGTTCGGAAGGGGGAATGAAGGAAAATTATAACTCATCGCGAAAATGGCTCGTACGTGCTCAGCTCTTCTGGTGGGTTCCGGGGGAGCCGCCCCAGGCCCGCACAGCCGGAGCCCAGGCATCCAGGCTGGGGGTGGGGCAGGAGCAGAGACGCAGAACCTGTGCTGGTGGGGCGCCACTCCAGGGGCAGGACCTAGGGCAGCGAAGGAAGGGGGGCGTTCCTTGTGGAGCTGACCCTCGTGCGGCCAGGGCGGGGCCTTCGGGGCTTGGGGAAGGGGTGGGGTCCGCTTGGGACTTGGGTTTCAGCTCTGGCTCCATCCTGTGGGTGCAAAAACTTGCTGAGACTTGGTTTCCTTGTTTGTAAAATGCGCAGAATGGTGGTGATAGCTGGGGACGAAAGAAGACAGGAAAGGACTTCTTAGGCTGCTCAGGTCTTGGAGGGGCACGGCCAGGACTGGGCCAGCCAGTGTGGGCCTCAGGGCTGGATCCTCCGTCCTCCCAGAGCGCTTCCTACCCCGAGCTGTGTGGAGCCAGGAGTCAGGGCGCTCTGCACCAGCCCCGCCTGCCTCTGGCCCGGCACAGCAGCCCCAAGAAGGAGGCTGGGGTGGAGCCCCCAGTCCCAAGCCTTCCACCTCACCACGGCTGCAGCTCCACCCCGGTACCCCAAAGGCTCTGGGTTCTCCCCACCACCCTAGAGGCTGCCAGGCTCACGGTGTACACGTCTGGGCTCTGGCCTGAGCTGGGGTGGGGAGTCCCGGGTCCCTCCATCTGCTGCTCTGTCTGCTCCTGGGCCCTGGCCTTCATGCCAAGGGCTGTCAGCGGCAGTTGTCAACCTGCTCAGGAGGGCAGCTCGTGTGGAGCTGGGTGGGACCAGGCAGGAGGGGAGCGAGAGCCTGGCTTCCAGAAGAGCAGGGGTGTGAGGCCATTCTGGGGTGCATGGGGAGCCCCAGCCTGGCAGCCTCAGTGCTGGAAGAAGCCACCCTGCCCTTTCCTGGATGCCCACCATCACACAATTGCCACGCGTGTTCCGTGGCATCCTGGCACTCTGGCAGAGGAGGGAAAACTGATGCTCAGTAAGGAGAAGCCCTGAGGGGCAGGTAGTGGCAGGCCTGCAGGCCTGGCTGCGTCCAGCCTCGAATGCTGGACGCAGGAGCCCCTTTCCCTGCACCATGGGGGCACAAGACACGGGCTTCTTGCAGAGTTGGGACCCCAAGTGGCTTTCCTGGCGAGTACAGGCCAGTCCCATCCCCGCCCCCACGCCAGCTCTGCCAAGCGCCCTGCGCCCACGGGGCCACGCAGCTGCCTGTGCGCTGGCTTCCCCAGCCCATTGTTGGCCGCCTGGGAGGGCTCCAGTTCCCGCCGCATGAATAGGGCTGCTATATTCATCTTGGCACTGGCCTCCTCCCTCCCCAGAGCATCCTTTCCCCATGCAAGGGTTTGGCGCTGTCCCGGGCACGTTCGTCCGAGTATGCCGCCCGTCGAGAGCTGGCAGGATGCCTCCAGCAGGAGGAGCTGGCGGCCGCCCAAGGGGCTCTGGCCTTGGCCCCTGCTTGGAGACGAGTCCCCTGCCTCTGCGTCCAGCTCCACGCCGCCCCCACAGCTTCCGTGAGGGGAGATTGGCACCCTCATTGCTCAGCCAGAAGGGGAAGCTGAGGCCCAGGGGCTCCAGCCGTGCCGTGGAGGTGGCAGGGGGAGGGGGCGTGCACCAGGTGGGTCTGGCTGCAGGCCAGAGCTCAGCGTGCTCCTGCTGCTGTCCAGGGGGTCCTAGGGAGGGGAACCCAGCTCCTCAGAACTCCTCAGAGGCTGTGGCTGGTCTGCCACTACCTCTGACTCCGGAAGCTCAGCTGGGACAAGATGGGGACGGGCAGGTGGCAGCGGGCACCTGAGCAATAGGTGCAGGACACATTGCGAAGGGCTCAGGAAGTGGATCAGGACCCGAGGACCCAGGGAAGTCCTGCAGCCGGACTGCCGTGCCTGCTAGGCTGGAGGGTTCTGGGGACCATGGGGCGGCCCCTTGGTACAGACCTCTCCTACACCTGCGGTGGTCACAGCAGCCAGCCAGGGCCTTCTCCTGCCCACCTAGCCCCTGAGCATCCCAGGGCAGGGCATCGCAGCCTGGCTTCAGTACCCCAGCTGTGGGAGAACTGCACTGCCGGGCCCTGCATGCAGGAAGGCCAGGCTGCAGGGAGCAGCTCAGGGACAGCCGAGGGCTGCCCTCACTTCCAGGACAGATCCCAAGGGGCAGGGCTGGGGCTGCTCCCTGAGTGGCCCCGTCCCCCGCAGAGGGGCGCCCACCTGGTAGGTCCAGGGTGGAACTGGCCATTTGGCAGAGAGCTGTGATTCCCAGCTGGCTGGGTGCTTTCCACCCACAGGGGGCGCCAACTCAAGGAGGAGCACCCCACTTCCCATAGTGCTCCCCAGGCCCTGGGTGCGTCCCAACCACAACAGCCTCGCCTCAGTCTTGTGCAGTTTGTGGTCCTGCAGGCCCCAGCCCTGAGTTCCCCAGTGTCCCCCAGAGGGGCTGTGTTGCCCGCTCTGGGGTAGCCATCGATAGGGGCTCTTTTGGTTCCATCTGCTGCCCCTGGGTGCCCTGTGTGTGTGTGTGCACATGTGCAAATGCACGTCTGTGTGTGCACACACGTGTGTGTCGCTGGCACCCTAGCCCCACCTCAGACTTCCTAAGTTGGAGCCCCAGTGCAGGCATTTTTCAATCCTCACATCTACCCCAGTTAAAAAGCCCCAGTCATTTCTTCATCTGTTTGTTGTTTTCACGATTCACCTTTTATTTACTGTTTAAAAACCACCAGAATGGCAAGGGAAAGTTATGAGGAATTGGATGTGTAATCCCATGACCCCAAATAGGGATTCTTCACAGCTTCCTCAGCGGGCCTGGCATCCGTCTCCTGACCCTGGCAGTGTCAGCTGTGGAGCTGTGTGACTGGGCAGGCACTCGGCCCCTCTGGACCTTGTTTCCTGCCAGACATCTGCCCCCTGGGAGATGTCAGGGTGCAAAAGACGCCGGCAGCCTGGGCCTGGGCGGAGCTGGGAGGATGTCTCCTCCTCCAGGAAGGATGGCAGCTCTGTGGGCGTGGGCGTGGGAGACCAGCCATGGGCACCCCACCTCCAGGTTGGGCCCACGGCCCATGGCCACCCGTGTACCACCTCCACCTGCCAAGCCGGCCGCACATGGCCGTGGCTCTCGCCCCAAGTCAGCAGACCTGTTTTAGCAGAAGTGGAGGCTGCAGCTTAGCAGAAAGTGTAAACATGTTGCTCTCTGGGCGGGTGGGCAGAAAGACAGCTGGCACCACCCCAGTCCTTGCCACGAAACTGGCCCTGGGGAGCCGCTCGAGGTTGGGTGCCGCAGGAGGGTATGGTCCCACGGTTCTCCGTGAGTCCCAGTCAGCCACGGTGGGATCCGTGATGGGTGACAGAGGCTGCGAGTCTAGGTGTCTAGCACCCTCGAGGGCCCGTGCTTCCTCAGGGCAAGTCCAGTCTCCGCTGTGGACGACCGGGCCTGGTGTGTCCCGGTGTGGTGGCCGCAGCCCTAGACATGCGAGACCATGGCGGTACAGCCTGCACCTCAGTCTCCATGTGTGCACGGGGAGCCTGTGGGTAGGCACATCTGGTGGACCCCCCGGGGGTGCACGGCGTTCATTTGCCAGGGCTGGTGCTGGCTGCTGTGTCCTCCTGTGGGGAACATGGCTGGTGCCAGCAGGGCTAGGTCCTGGGTGTCCCCTCCCACAGAAGGGGGTCCCAAGCGCTCCACATGCAGCAGTCACACGGCAGCGGCCACAGCGTCCAGCTACGCCGTCCTGCCGCACTCCCTGGGGTCTACCTTCCCCGCTCTATTAGTGGCCGTCCTCGTTGGCTGTGCGGCTGTCTTCCAGGTGACCATTCCCTAGAAAAATGACTTCATTATCACCTTCAGAGGCTTGGCTTGGGGGATGGGGCAGGTGGGGTGGATATCACCCCAGGGCACGCCCTGGCAGCTGGGCCCAGTGTGCTGGAAGACTGGGGGTGGGCGTGGGGGGAGCAGGGACCGCCACCCGTGCTGCAGGTCTGGTGGAGACGGATCTCCGGGATTCAGGGGCTGGAGGGAAATATTACATTATGATAACAAATCACTCAGCTGATTGGAATTTAATTACATCTCTTTTATCTTGGTGACAGCCGCACCTGGGATCAGCCTGCCTGCTGGAGCTGGGCTGCTCCTGCCCAGCGAGCGGGGACAGCCCCAGGGGATTAGGCAGGGCCCCAGGCAGCCCGCGCTGCCCCTCCCCCACCACCAGGAGCCTCGGCAGCGGTCCCACTCCCAGGAGGGGACGGCATGGGCAGTGGGTGGCTGGGCAGGGGAACACAGCTGCCGCCGAGTCCTGTTTGGACAGTGAAAGCCTCCTGGCCACCTTTCTCTGAGGACAAACACATCTGGATTTTTCCTGGAATTGTTTGGAATTCTGTCCGGGAACCACATAACCCTGATGCCCTGGTGTTCCTGCTGTGTGTGTGTATGCGTGTGCACGTGTGTGTGTGTGTGTGTGTGTGTGTGTGTGTGTGTGTGTGTGTGTGTGCGTGTGCACGTGTGTGTTCCAGCCAGTTCACAGCCCCAGGCTTGGCAGGCATGGGGCCGGGACCCTGTGGGCAGTGAGCGGGCCTGAGTTGAGCCGTCTCGGGAGCTCTTCTGACCCCTCTGGAGCTTCTGGGGGCCTCTTTGCCCCTGCTGGAGACTCCGAGGCTGTGTCGGCCTCGCCTGCCAGCACTCCCCCGGGGCCAGGGTATGCACCCCTTTCGCTCCCTTGTCTGTAGGGTGCTGGCTGCACCCAGTGTCCTGCTGTCTGTCCTCCAGCTGTGAGGGAGCAGCAACCCTGTCCTGGCTTGGGGACCAGAGAGGGGTGGCAGCCTCTTCCTCTCCCCGGTTCCTGGTCCCCGTGGGTGCGTGGTCTGTGTGGTGCCACTTGTCCCCCTCAGGAGTAGGTGAGGGTCTTGTAGCTCCTGGGGTGCCTGCAGTCCGGGGCACCCGTGTGGATGAGGAGTATGTGGGCTACAGGCCTGCACATATGCATGTGACAAGTGGTTCCCACGTGTGCTCCAGATCGGGGCACTACGGGCTGCACAGGGAGCCAGGACTGCGCCTCAACACTGCTAGGCCCTGGCATCTGGGGACAGGAAAGCGGCAGACAGTTTCTCCTGCCTGCTGTGAGCATGAAGGGCCAGAGGGCTGCTCCTGGCGGCCCTGGGCCACCAAATACATCTTCCTCCACGGATGGCCAGAGACCATGGTTTGTGTCCCTGTGGGTCCGACACTGCCAGTGCCCGCTGAGTCACATCCCATGAAGTCACCGTGAAGTCACCAGGATCGGGTGTGAAGCTTGGCACTGCGCCATCTCGCTCCTGGCTGCAAACCCAGCCGTGTCCTCCTTGTGTCCCAGCTACGAGCGGATAACACTGCAGTAGAGCCTGCTTCGCAGAGCATGGAGGCCGGCAAAGATAGCCTTCCCCGGGGGGAGGGGGCGGGAACAGGGAGAGGAGTGGAGAGGGGTTCACGCGACAGTCAGGCTGATAGCGAGCAGAATGACCTCTGGAACCTGAGCCTGTGCTGGAAGAGGAGCTTCCGGATGACTCTGCCAGGTGGCTTTCACGACACCCGATATGGAGGGCCCAACCCCTGGAGGCACAGCAGGCCACCTGGGGGTGAGGTGGCCACTGCAGAGCCTTGGGGAACCCGCCCCAATCAGCAACTCAGACCAATGAGGTGGGGGGCGGCTCACTTCAGACTTCTGGGCTGAGGGGTGCAGGTCTGCGCCCCTTCCTCACTCTGTCTGCTTGCTCCGTGGGCTCCTCGAGGCCTTTGGGTGAGCTGACAGCCTCGGTGCCCCTGGATGGCCATGGGCCATGGCCTTGGGCTCCCCTGGGCTCTAGGCTGAATGGTGAGGGGTGGGCAGCCAGCCGGGGAGGCTGCAAACCTGGGCCCTGCCAGTGCTGGGCACGTGCCATGGATCCTTCAGTGCCGGAGACCCTAGCGTCCGCGCTTCTGGGGCTATCGAAACAAAGCCTCACGACCTTGAACACCAGCCGAGCCTTCTCTCCCAGCTTCGGGGCCAGAAGTTGGGCCGCAGGCGTTGCTGGGTTGCCCTTGCGGGTGGGCTCGGGGAGGCCCCTGCCTCTCCCACCCCAGGCGTTGCCAGCTTCCATGGGCGCTCCCGCCTCAGCCTTGTCTGCCCTGGCGTGTGCTCTCCTGCCTGCTGCCTTCTGTGCACCCAAGGATTGCAGGGTCCAAGGGCCTACCCCACTGAGCCCGGCTCCTGGTGGCCAGGTCCACCTGTGGTGGCTCCACTTCCAAACCAAAATGTAGTTGGGGGGCTCAGACATATCACCTTGGGACAGCACTACCTGGCCGGACACAGGTGATTTCTAGGGGCAGAATGGTTGAGTTCCCTGAGGGCTTTGCCCTGCTGGCCAGGGCCAGGAGGTGGCTGAAGGGACCTGGGCTCTGACAGGGGCCATGTGGCCGGCTCCTACGTGTGCTGAGGAGCACCTGTGTCTCGGGGAGGGCAGGGGCCACCCATGGCCCTTGTGGCCCAGCTGGCCAGGGTCCTGTGGCGGCAGAGGCTGGGAACTAGGGCACGCGGTGCTACAGGCCCAGTCACAGGGCCTTGGTGTCTGCAGAGTGGCCTTTCCGGGTGGCTGAGGGCAGAGGAGAGGGGAGCAGCTGAGCCCCCAACCAGAGACAGCAGCCAGAGCCTGTCCTCCCAGAGTGGCCGGCCTGCAGCTCATAGCCCCAGCACATCTGTGGGGCAGCCAAGGCCAGTGGGCTGGGCCTGGGGGTGGGAGCTAGGCAGGGCTGGCTGGAGAGGGTGCTCTTCTTTTTGTCCCTTGGGGTCCTCTCCTTGGGAATTCAGCCTGTGGTCTCAGGGCATTATCAAGTAGTCCAGAGGCCTGGTGTGGGGGCAGAGGGGACTCAGTCCTTTGCCTTTGCATGCAGGGGAAACGGGCAGCAAGTCCTGTACCCAGGTGGCTTGGGCATAGCATCAGTGTCAAGCACAGAGGTCACGTGATGCTTTGTCCTGGCAGGCAGGGCACTGAGTGTCAGGACATGGACTTGGAGCAGCAGGGGCCTCAGGGGCGCCGGTCGCCTGCTCAAGGAAGCAAGTTGAGAGCAAGTTTTTGGGGCCGGGCGTGGTGGCGCACGCCTGTAATCCCAGCACTTGGGAGGCTGAGGCAGGGGGATCAGTGTGAGTTCAAGACCAGCCTGGGCTACAAAAGTGAGCTCAAGGCCAGCCTGAACTGTACAGCGAGATCCTGGCTCAAAAAGACAAAAAAAAAAAAAAAAAAAAAAAAAAGCTTTTAAATGTCCTAACCTTGTAAATGAGACATCATTAAAATAGAAATGCAAGTCAGGCTTGCTTAGGATCCTGGGAACTCTGGGAGGCTGAGGCAGGAGGGCTGAAAATTCAAACCTTGTCGGGGCTGCTGAATGACTGTCTTAAAATTTGAGAGAAATTATTCAAAAAGGGCTAGGGGTCTAGTTCAGTGCAAAGGCCACAACACACACACACACACACACACACACACACGCGCACACACACACACACACACACACACACACACACACACACGTGCACGCGCAGTGCACCCAGCAGCACCTCTGGCGGGCTGCCTCTTCCTGAGGGGTGAGAACAGTACACAGCCCAAAGAGGAAGTTTGTTCCGATCCACCCATCGTGTGAGCGAGGCCAAGCTGGGCATCGGGTGGCCCCATTCACACGAGGTGCCCAGAGTGGGCAAATCCACAGAACAGGAGAGGAGTGGGTTGCAGGGGTGTGGGGAGGCGGGCACAGAGCAGCTCTCTGGGGCTGCCTTTAGGGGTGATGACTTGAAGCTCGCACTACTCTGGAAATGCACTGAAAAGCCCCGGATGGTACACTAGGTGGCGAGTGGCCGGATGTGTGCATCCTTCCCTAGGAAGCCGCAGGTGGAGGACTGTGTGGAAGCTGGTCCCCCACGGGCCTGGGGGTAGCTGCCCTCAGAGCCCCCTCTCGCACTGGTGGGCAGCACCTGATCCACTAGGACCAGAGCAGCATCAAAGTGGAGGAGGGGCACCACGGTTTGGGTCAGTTTGTCCCCCAAAGCGACCCTCGTGGCTTCTCTCTGCAGTCCTAAGGACCAGACTCTGGGTCCATGCACAGCTAGGCAAGGGCTCTGCCTTTGAGCTATGCCTCCGGTTTATTTTGACGCGAGACCTTGCTGATGTCCCAGGGTGGGCTGGCACTTGCGACCCTCCCGCCTCAGCCTTCGGGCTGCTGGGATCATAGGTGTGCACCACCACGTCTGGCCTTCTCTTTTCTCTGGTAGGACCCTGCTGGCCTCAGGAATTTAGTTTTGGCAACAGGAAACAGACCAAGACCTATGGGGTCTGTGTGTCTCTTCCTAGGCTGGGAGGGGTATCTTCTCTTGCTGGGCACACCAATCCCCTGGACTTGTGCCCTGGACCCCACTGGAGAGGTGTGGCTGGCTGCCCCAGCATCCATCTTGCAGACAGATCAGCCTGAGTTCCGGGAACAGAAATGTGCCCTGGCTAGTCCTGCAGGACTAGCAGCTGAGTTCAGTGGGTGTCATTGCCCCTCTCCAGGAGGGGGCCCCCGACTGGCAGTGGTCTCACACACCCGCGGGCGCTCCTCCTGGCCTTCGGTCCCAGGGCCCAGGTTTCTACCCAATCCAACCCTGGGTGGGAACAGTCCTGGGCAGAGTGGCAGTGGACCAGACGCAGGAAGACGTGCTGGCTGGACCCCAGGGGCCCAGCAATAGCAGAAGGCTAAGGTGAAAGGAGCATCTGCGGAAGTCAAAAAGTAATTTGGAGAAAAAATGTATTAGATTAATAATTTGATTGGAAAATCATGTTGAAATTTGGCTCATTAGGGCCTGGGAGATAGCTCGGTGGCATAAACACCTGCCTGGCAAGTGTGACGTCCTGAGTCCAGGCTCTGGTACTGCAAAAAAACCCACAAAACCCCCAAAACAAAGAAGTTTAGCTAATTAAATAAATAGATTAAATTAATAATTGAATTAAAAATGGAATGAAATGACAAATATGGCCTGATCCAACCTGTGACAAGTATACGGAGTTATTTATGGGCAGAAGGAAGAAACCAAAAGGAAATTAAAGTATTAAGGCTGTGTCTTCATGGTGAGATCACTGGTGTCTTCTTCCGCATCTCTCTACGTTGTCTGGACTTTTTCAAAGGAATTAGACGTTTAGATTCAGGAGGAAATGACTTAAAACTTCACCACAATGTTTGACTTTGGTCATCAATCTTGACTTAAGAGATGCATAGGAGAATGGTAAAGTGAGCTTCTGGGGAGCCTGAGGGGCCAGGGGCAGAATTTGGGGGCTGTGTTGAGGCCCTGGCCCCCTCCTCTCCTCTCTGTGCCTCACTTCCTGGCCGCGGCACGCTCTGCTACGTCTTCCACCACAAAGCGTAACTGTGTTCTGGAAGCCATGAGCCCCAGTAACCCTTTTTTCCTTCACGTGGTGGGTGGCGGGTCATGGGTCTTGTGTCTTAGTGACAGGACTGCTCCCCTGGGGCTCCCACTCCACCTCTTCTTCCGGGTTCTGTCTGTGCGGGAGTCACCAGATGTGGTCAAGGACAGGGCTGAGGAGAGGGCTGAGGAGAGGACATCTTTGCCCAGGGCCAGACTCTCACTGAACCAAGCGGCACCCGGCTAGGGGCGTGGGAGTGGGGTGGGGGGAGCCTCGGGAGCCCAACGAAGATGCGTGTCACTGAACCCCAGAAGTCACGGCTCCTTCCTGGAAGGAAAAGATGAGCAGGAGCTGGATCAAAACGAAGGGCTTCAGCCGGGGCCACTGAGCATGGCTGGGTCTTGAGGTCAGTGATGGAGTGATAAAGCCTGCAGCTGTGGTCAGGAGTGTTCCAGCACAGAATGTGCACGACAATGCCTCAGAGACCCAGCCGGGAAGAATGGGCGTGTGTGCCGCTCAGCCCGCAGCCTCGTGCTCCTGAACTCAGGCTTTCCTCCTGAAGAGGGGGCAGGTTGTCGACGCCTCCCACCATCCCAGACCTGGCTCCGCCGAGGTAGATGCTGGGAGCCTGGGCACGGTGGCCATGGCTCCACTGAGGCCCTGGGAGGCTTTGCGTGGACGGCCCTACCCCTCCGCAGCCGCCCTAAAGCTGGTCCGCGAGGAGTTCTTTCCTCCAGAGGCAGCTGCCGCCTTTTCTTCCAGGTCAGTGACCTGCTTGTCCCCTTAGCAGGTTGGTCTGTGCACTGCTTCCCACAGGCGAAACCTAAGTGCCAGCAGAGGCTCCTGAAGGTGCTTTGCCTGCCGGTGACGTCTCTCTCAAGGAGAGCAGGCTGAGCTGGTAACGCTGAGAGCTACTGCATCAAAGGCTGCGGGTGCTGGGCAGTGGCCAGGAGCAGAGCCGGTGAAGAAAGTGGAGAGAGGCCAGGTGTGGTGGCACACACCTGTGATCCCAGCACGTGGGAGGCTGAGGCAGGAGGATCTCTGTGAATTCGAGACCAGCCTGGGCTACAAAAGTGAGCTCAAGGCCAGCCTGAACTGTACAGCGAGACCCTGGCTCAAGAAGACAAAAAAAGAAAGAAAGACAGACAGACAGACAGAAAGAAGGAAAGAAAGAAAGAAAGAAAGAAAGAAAGAAAGAAAGAAAAAGGAGAGAGCGGAGAGTGACAGAGTGCTGCCATAGGCCACCATCTGTGGTTGCCAGAAGAGTCCCCGGGCCACCCTGGTAGCGGCTGGGACTGCAACCTGGCAGAGCTGTTACAGTGGGACCTCAGCTTTGCCTGGGTGTGACTTTAGTCAGAACTGAGCACAAGAACCCCAGCCACCCCTTCCTGAGAGGCTCCTCTGGCCAGCAGCTTGGACTTGGCCCCGCCCTCTGCTCCACACCCAAGGCCCAGCATGCCCTGGACCTGCTGGCTCAGTGTCTTCAGGGCAGAGCAGGGCAGGGCAGCTCTGCCCTGTCACAGCTGCGCCCTCATGGTGAGGAGGCGCTAAGCGTGGCACTTAGGAAGTGCTCCTCTGTGCTGTCCCTAAGAGCACAAGGAGCACAGAACACTGGAGCCTTCCCAGCCTGCGCCATCCGATTGGGCCTTGGTGCCAGTCTCCGCAGGTATGGGAGCTCTGCAAGCCCTGTGCCTCCTGCCTCAGGCGATCCTGAGCCCCTCCCCCCATCCTGCCAGGAGTGTCCCTGCAAGGAGACCATGTCCTTGCTGCCTCCCTCCTTTCTATCCGCAGATGGGTCCATTTCCGAGTTCCCGGGGACCCGGCCAGAGCTCAATCAGAGGGGCAAGTCACCCCCAGCTTGGCCGAGGCATCCACTGGCTTCAGCTGGCACCCCAGTTTCGGTTCTCCCACTGTCTCTGACTCTCGGCCGCCAAGGCCTCACTCCCGTCACCACCGGGCCATCCGCCTGATGGGCCCTGCCGCTTTACCTCTCGCTGGCCCCTGTTGATAAGACCCTATTAAAAGTTGGAAATACATTTTCCTCCTGCTGATCGCCTCCCTTTTCATTTAGCAAACATTGATTTTCCCCCTCCTGCGGACGAAATAGAAATGAAATCACACTTGTCTCTTTGGGGTGATTCGGTTGCCAGAGCCCGAGGCAGTGGGCAGACGTTGGGCTCGTCCTGTCCAAGGGTCAGTGAGTGACCTTACACAGCCATTGAGTCTTTCGTCTCTGCCACGTGCTTCCCAGCTGGAAAAGGACCCCCGCGTGCCCCTGGCCTGTGGGGGAAGGAGGCCCGCTTTGCTAGCCAGCAGCACCTCCCTGTGTGGGCCTGATAAAAGCCTCTTCCGGAAAGCCCAGCTTGAGGCTGTGTCAGCACCAAGCACTGTGAAGTGGCCGTCACCCTCTAACTCCATTACTGGAGAGAGCCCCGCCAGCGTCTTTCTGCGCCTGCTTTCCCGCTGCCTCCTAAGCTTGGTCGGCGGCGTGAGGGGACTGTGGGAACAGGAGCTGGGTGGGCCTCCAGGAGTCCCCAGCCTGGCTCTGGCTGTGCCTCGACTCCCTTGATGCTGATTTGGGTTAATATAGCCTCCCTCGGCAGTGCACGGCGAGCATTCAGGGGTGCCACCTATGAAGCCCCATGGGCACCCTAGCAGAGCAGGGAAGACCCTCGGGGATGGGGGGGCGTAGCATGGGTAAACTCCAAGCCAGGGCTGGTTGCTTCTCTCAGGGGGAGCATGGGCCGACCACGCTGTGCCTTGGGGTCTTTGTGGATTCCCCAGACCCTGGGCTGGAACCCCACGGGAGGCTGGGGGTCGTTATGGTGACGATGACCTTTCTGGGGTTGGTGACTGTCTTGGTTACTTTTTCTCATTGCTGAGACAAAATACCCAACATCTAAATTAAGGAAGGGACAAGCTGGGCGTGGTGGCTCATGCCTGTAATCCCAGCGCTCGGGAGGCTGAGGCAGGAGGATCGGTGCGAGTTCGAGACCAGCCTGGGCTACAAAAGTGAGCTCAAGGCCAGCCTGAACTGCATAGTGAGACCCTGTCTCAAAAAAGACAAAAAAAAAAAAAAAAA
>PVJA010029965.1:0-26186 GCA_004027025.1 Myocastor coypus
TGTTGAGGGCCTCAGCATGAGCCGCTCCCAAAAGATGGCGCCGGCTTCCTGCTTCCGGGTCGTCCTGCGGCGAAAAACAACTTAGCTGTAATCTGCTTTTGCCTGGCAACCGATGTGGTAACCAATCAGATTTGACTGTGCGAGCGATGGTGATTGGTGGGCGAGGTGCTATATATGAGGGAAGCGCGGGCTGGAGGGGGAGAAGAGGTAGAGATGTAAAAGGGTGGAGGATCTTGTTAGATCCTGGCTGCTGTACTGAATAAACGTTTGCAAGCTTAAGTCCGGCGTTCAAGCCTTTGTGTTGCGGCGCCGGACACTCACTTGATGGTGGCACCTACAGTTGATTCTTCTAGCTGCTGCACGACAGAACAATAGTAAGCTTAAGCAATTTTTTTCATTGTTTTCTGTTCTCCCCTTGCACATTCAGATTATTTCCTTGCTTTTTTTTTTTTTTTTTTGCTCTTTAGCTACAATAATATTCTTCATACATTGTAGCTGTGTACATGTGCTATACCACCTAAATGTGTCAATTTCTAGTCAACGAGTGTACACACCTTAGACTTTACTATTCATTGCCAAGCTATCCTCCAAGGGACCACCAGAAATATTCAAATTCTTATTTTTCTAGTTCATCCTCAAAACCTAAGATGTAACATTTTTCACTTTTCCCCCTCTAATGAACATAAAATACTCCCATTGTTAGGTTAAAGCATACTTTTTCCCATGTTGTTAGACACTCATAGTAATTTATCTTATTGTCAGTCATTTGTGTATATGTAATCTCCCTTCCCTCCAGGATTCTGATTTGCTTTGATGATAAGGAGTAAAGCATATTTATGTGGGCATTTGCACTTCGGTCGGGTTCTTTACCTTATTTCCTCCTTTTTGATTTAGAATAATGAACAAACATTTACATTTAAAAAAAAAAATACAGGGGCCCAGCAGGATGGCTCAGTGGTCTAAAGCGCCTGCTTAGGAAAGCTTGGTTGGCTGCAGGGACCACGGTTCGATCCCCGGCACCACATGCTGCGCCAGCCCTGCCCTGAGGGCAGGGTGAGCCGGCCATAAAAATAAATAAACAAACAAACAAAAGTTCTGAAACAAGAAAAATAAATAAATAAATAAAATTTAAAATAAATAAATACAAAAATACAAAAATTGCCTAGGAAGGGGGAGAAGGGAAGGGAGAAGAGAAAGTAAAACTGATGAAGATGTGATATGCATATGTACCAAAGTGATAGATAGATAGACAGATAGATAGATAGATAGATAGATAGATAGATCGGTGGATGGATGGATAGACAGACAGGCAGACAGACAGGTAGATAGACAGGTAGATAGATATGCCTATGTATATTCACCATGGTGAATACATTGGCCATGCATCAAACACATATATGCACATACACACATACACACACTAATAAAAATGAAACAAAACTGTGGGTAGCTGTGCATACTATCCACTATTCTGGGTACAGGTTATACAGAGATGGAAGGAACAGGCTGCTCAGGTTGAGAAACTGCATAGAGGTGAGAGAGAAGGATCAAATGAATAGAATACAAGATTCCTGTAGAATGGACACTTTCATGAGAAGAACTTTAAAATAATTATCATTGGTATTGGCCTGCCCAATTTTCTGGGTCAGTTAAGTCTCAATAGACCAATCAAAATAGTGGCCAGTTTTATTTTATCTTATTTGCAGTGCTGTGGGTCAAACTCAGGGCCTTGGGCATGTTAGGCAAGCCCTCTGCCACTGATCTGTAGCTTCAGGCACTATCTGTCTAACCCAATACCATATCTATCAAAATTTCTTTTATTTTACATGATTTTTAAACCAAGCTCAGGAAATTCTCTTAAATTCCTTTTTCTTACCAAGTATGATACTCATTAAACTTAACTTTTCCAGAAGAGCAAATCTGGCAACTTTTGCTCTTCTAATAATTTGCCGAGATCTAAAATTACAACTTCTCTCTGTACACTTTTCCAAATACTTAAAAGTACATTTTTGCTGATAGTTTAAATATTTATATCACTATCTTGAGTTTAAGTAAACAGACCATAACTGGCATAACCACCATACTACAATGTTCTTCAGTATGTAGACTATGCCACAAAGGAGTTTTTATCTGAATGAGACTCCCTGAGGGAAATAAAGTCAAATGTTTACTGCCAGTATGAGCATGTAAAGATGCCATTCCCTTTATTTCTATAAAGATCAAACAAGTAGGCCTGATTGAGTTAGGCATTAAGGAACATATTTTGGTCAAATCTGGCATTCCTTCAAAGTTTGTGTTGAATTCAATTCAAATATCTGAAACTCCTTTTGGAAAAAAAGTACTATTTCCTGCGTTCAAGAAAGGCAACTTAAAAGAATCAGTAGGTGTTTTCAGTTCCTTTTTTGATATGTCAATATTCTTTGAAAATAAATTTGAAATTTTTAATATTTCATTTTATAAGCAATTTTGGACCAACTCTACTGAGTTTGTGGAGAAAAATCTTGAGTTAAAAGAACAGGCCAACCTCAGTCATCAAGGAATATTTATGGTTTTCCCTGAATAAAGCAAGATAAGGAAAGAGATATGCACAGGTTATTAGAGAATATTAAATGGTATAGCTGAGGGGAAGACAGGGATATAAATATATCAAGCTTTGGGCAAGGGATTCGTACAAAGTCTCCTTTAATTCCTAAAACAGCTGTTTAAATATCACCATTCATTTGTTACACAGAATGAAAAGTTCAGACAACTTAAATAACTTGCCCCAAATTGCACCACCAAAAAAGGGTTAAAGCAGTTTTGCAACCCAGGTCTATTTTGTTCTGTGACCAAATTTACCCCATGGTTCTGAGGAGTGTGAGGATAACATCATCAGAGAATTTCAGAGACATCTGCCTACTGCACGCTCATGCCATTAGCAGCTTCATTCATCAGGGCACTAGGTCAAAATAACATAAAATGAACTGATAAATAAAATGTGGTATTATATGCAATAAAAATTTTCATGAAAGGATACTGTATAAACTCATTTTTATGGATGTTTCCTATATAACATTAATACACTGTTACATTCCTACAGCAATATCTGTAATTTAAATTAAATTGCAGAAAAAGCAGGCACAAATGTGACATAATATTACCAATCGTCAAACCTGGACGGTGAGTACATGAGTATTCACTGCACTACATTCCCTCTTCTTTTAAACCCCTAAAAGTTACTTAGAAAAATGGGTTTTGTCTTGGTATAGTCAGATATGCAAACAACGTGACCATCTTTCTCTTGTTATCCCATCCCATTATTTGCCTGTCGCCAGTCTTATTCCTTCTTTCTAATAGGCTTCCTTCTATTTTCTTTTTTTTTTTCCTCTCCCTTCTATTTTCACACCATCTCTCTTTAATTTTTTTCTAGACTTGGCATATGGGAACATGATATTTGATTTTCTTCATTTCACATTCTGATCTCAATTTCTGTCCATTTTCCTGAAAGTAATTTGTTTTCCTTTTTTATCAAGGAATACTATGCTGGGCATGTAAAACATTTTCTTCACCCACTCAGCTAATGATAAGCACCCAGACTGTTCATAATTTGGGTATTATAACTTGTGTTACAATAAATATGTGTGTTCAGGCATCTCTATAGTGTACTGACTGTAGTTGTTTCAAGAATATACCACACCCAGGTAGAGCTGTATCAAATATAGCTCTATTTTTGTGTGTGTCTTTTTGAGATAGGGTCTCACCATGCAGTTCAGGCTGGCCTTCAGCCCACTTTTGTAGCCCAGGCTGGTCTCAAACTCGCACCAACCCTCCTGTCTCAGCCTCCCAAGTGCTGGGATTACAGGCGTGCGCCACCACGCCCAACTTTATTTTTAATTTTTAAGAACTTTCCATACTAATTTCTCTAATAGCTGTTCTAATGTACATTCCCACAAACAATACAAATGAGTTCTTTTTATCTTTCATCTCCAGCACCACATGTGGTACCAGCCCTGCCCTCCAGGTGGGCTGAGCCAACTGAGAGAGAGAGACAGAGACAGAGACAGAGACAGAGACAGAAACAGAGAGAATTTACTTTTAATAGCTACATGTGGCTAGCAGCAACTGTTTCAGATACTGTAGGTCTTAGTGTGAGAAACACTTTATCAAATATAATGTATCTGTGCTATATGTTAAGTACATTAGATAACAAGTACTGTATACAAAATTGGAGGATTTCAGCAATTCAGGAAACACTTCCTTATAGACATTATAAGAGATAAGAGATCTGAAAAAAGAATAAGAGTCAACTTGATGCGGTAGGGTGGTACGGAAGGAAATCCAACCATCAATAAGCTGTAAATACTGTGAAACATAGTGTGGGTTACATAGATGGTGTGAAGGACAGTGGACTAGGCTATGCTGAAGGAGAGCAAAAGAAAGTGAAGAGAGATCAGTACACTATGTATTGCAGTGATTTAGAGGACTAGTGATGGTCTGTAGTTGAATCAAGACATGTGTAGGATACATAGAAAGTTAAATTGATAAACTCTGGAAGAAAACTGGATAAGATCAACACAGAACAAAGATCCAGCTTCTAGAGTGACAGTCAACCCTGTACATCCTAGTGGATGAAAATGCTGGTAACTAGGCAATTATTTGAGGTTTATGACATTAGTTGGGTATTGCATGTTGAGTTTGAGGTATGCAGAAATGTCCAGAAGGTCTGTTGAATAGGCAGCTGCTTAAAGGAAATGAATGGGCTGAGAGAAATTGAAAGATCATTAGTGAAGTCTATTCTAATTTCAGTTCCAGTATAATACAAAATAGTCTTGAATAATTGCTATGAATATTATCACAGACAAAGCAATACAAATACAGGAATACATACAAAGCATGCAAATAAAACATACTCATTAACATGCAATAATCACAGCAGCAGCTTCATAAGAGAGAAAACAGGAAATTTGCAGGTGAGGAAAACACTGGAGGGGCTAATTTTTTTAGATTTTCATAAAACACTAAAACTTTGTAAGGAACAGAGAACAAAACATGAAGGATTCGGTGAGAGTGGATGTTAGCTACACCTGAAATGAAAAGGAAGCAGGCAAAACTTAATGCAAGATAAAGTTTCCAAGAGTACAATTGTACTAAAAGTAAATGAGGTTGCTCAGGCATATCATAGAATAAAGCTTTGTTTCTGTTGGTTTTCTCCAATCCTTTTTCGCGCTTTATCCTGATTCCCTCCTTTCCATTCCTTTTTCCCCTGAGCCACTTCCCATTTGAACATGCTAAACATACTTCTCAAAATCTATCGATCATTTTGTCTTTATTCACCCTTCAGGTTTCTAATGCAAAATATTCAATACTTAAACATGAATGTCTGATTTATTTCACTTAAATTTATATTCTCAAGGTGTATCCATTTACCTAAAGCTTTCTCATATTTATCCTTCTTTATGATTGTGAAGTGCCCCATTATATATAAGAACCATATTTTATCCACTCATCTGTTCATGAGGATATGGCCTTTGTGCAAGATTTAGTTTCTACAAAGTGTGCTCTTATAACATAAGTATATATAGGTATAGATAGATCCCTGGAGTATATAATACTTCTAATGCTTCTGGAAAGATACCTAGAAGGGGAACAGCTGGGTCAAATGGAAATTCTAGTTTTAGTTTTTCAAAGAATCTCTACACTGATTTCCATATTGGTTGTGTCAATTTATACCCCCACCAACAGTAGAAAAGAGTTCCCTTTTTGCCCCGCAGCCCTACCAGCATTATATAGAGTGGTTTTGTGATGATAGCCATTCTTTCAGGAACTAGATAGGATCTCAGCATTGTTTTAGTTTGCATCTCTCAAATTGTCAATGTTTCTCAACATTTTTAATATTTCATTTGCTGTTTGTAATTTTAGTCTATGAAACATCTATTTCTTTTTTTTTTTTTTTTTTTGTCTTTTGAGACAGGGTCTCACTATGCAGTTCAGGCTGGCCTTGAGCTCACTTTTGTAGCCCAGGCTGGTCTCGAAATCACACTGATCCTCCTGCCTCAGCCTCCCGAGTGCTGGGATTACAGGCGTGCCCCACCACACCCGGCAAACATCTATTTCTTTCAGATGCCAATTTTAGGTCTGGGTCTTTAAATATGGGGAAGTGTGATTTTTTTCTTTTTTTGAGCTCTTTATATATTCTTTATATTAGTCCTCTCTCTGAAGAGTACCTGGTAAAAACAGTTTTCCCATTCTGTGTGTCACCTCTTCACTGTTGGTGGCTTTTTTGTTATGCAAATTTTTAATGCTATGTGATGCCAGATATTGATTCTTGTAACATTTCCTCTGCAACTGAAGTTTTGCTCATATCAGAAAGTCTTTGCCTATACCTATTTCTTCAAGTGTTCTGTTATATCTTCCAAAAGATGAAAAGGTTTCTTTTTATATCTTTGATACAATTCAATTTTATTTTAGTGTATTGTGAGAGATATAGGTCTAGGTTGAGATTGCAGCATGTAGAAAGTCAGTTTCCCCAGCAGCACTTATCACAGAGGCTATCTTTATTCCTATGAAGATGCATGGCCCCTTTGTCAAACATAAGAAAACTGAGTGCATTTGGAGTTGTTTCTGAATTTTCTCTGTTCCTTTGATCCTCAAGTCTGATGATAATGTGATTTCATCCTTGATTCTGTTAAAGTAGTTTATTATATTTATTGATTTGTATTGTATGATTTTTTTTTTTTTTTTTCTTGCAGTACCAGGTATTGAACTCAGGACCTTGTGCTCGTCCGACAAGCACTTATTCTACTGAGTTATCTCCCTGGCTGTTTATTGATTTGTATATGTTGACTCTTCCCTACATCACTGGGATAAATCCTCCTCCAGCATGGTGTGTACCTTGGTAATTGCTGCATTCTGTTTGCCAATATCTTTTTGAGGATTTTTGCTTTATTAGTTTCTTATCATCTCTCAGTACAATCAGGTGAATAATCTAAATACACCAGTACACAGTTATATATATATATATATATATATATATATATATATATATATATATAATTTGTCTTTCTATCTCTGGCTTTTGTTACTCAGAAAATGTGCTCTAATTTCACCCATATTATCACAAATGTCAGTTTTTCTTCTTTTCTATAGCCAAATAATATACCATAGTATGTATGTGCTTATTCATTCCGTGATGAGCACTTAGATTGTTTTTGTATCTTAGCTGTTGTAAATATTGCTGCAATTGACATGCGTGTGCAGATATCTCTTCAAGATTCTGGCTATAAGCAGACACATAGATTCTGAAAACAATAAAGAACTGCATGCTTTAAAAAAAAAAAAAAAAGATTCTGGCCATGACTCATCCAGATGGCTGACACTGACAAAAGTTCTACAAAATGCTATACATGGTTTCAGGGTAAATCCTGAGGGAATTTGACTGACCTTGTCAGATACAAAAATTACATTTTTTGTTATATAGGTCTTGCTTTGACTTGGTCTCAACCAACCAGCAGAAAAGTCTAATCAGGAGGTATAAACAGTAAAGCCATATTAATATGCTGAGCTGTAAAATGCTCAAGTTAACAGCTTCTGACGTTGCCAGTTCTGCTGATAACCCACTACTGTTATGGAATATTGGAATATATGTACAAATACTTTCTCTTAATTCCATGAGAAGAAAGATTTTTACTAACAGTGTTTAGAAAAGCTATATCTGTATCCTGTACCCTGAACAACTACCACGAAGACAACAATATGCAATGTATTAATTATTGTAACTGTCCTACTAATCTGTTTTGAAACTCTTATTGTTATTTCTTTCTCGTTAAAATCAGTAAAATTTTAAAATAGATTCTGCTTTCAATTTCTTTGATTGCATATTCATAAATGGTTTCGATTTGAGTTTTTTGAGGGACTTCCCTATTGTTTTCTATGATAATTATGCCATTTTATAGCCCCATAGAATATAAGCATTTCCTTCTTTACATTTCTGCCAATCTGGGGACTGGGGAGATAGCTGAGGGGCACAAGTGTCTGCCTGGCAAGCAAAAGGTCCTGAGTTCCATTCCTAGTTCCTGAAAAAAAAAAAAAAAGACATTTATGCCAATGTTTGCTATCATTTGACTTTCTGATAATAGCCAATTTATGAGATACAAGGTGAAAATTTATTGTCATTTTGATTTTAATCATTAGTGATGTTGGGAATATTTTCTGTATCTCCACTAAGTCCACTAAGTTCCTTTGCTCATTTTTAGTCAGGTTATTTCACCATTGTGCACCTCACATATTCTGGATATTACACCCTATCTGATTGCAAATATTTTCCTTCATTCCACATGCTGCCTTTAGATTTTGTTATCAAGTAAAAAAAATAAATAAATAAATGTACTTTTCTTGTGGAAATTCTTGTTCAAAGATGTCAATACCAGAGTTGGTAATTGATTCCCCCAGTTTCTAGTGAGTCACAGGTTTAAAGCCAAACGTTTCACTAGAGCCATGAAGCTCTCTTAACACACTGAATGATCTACCTCCTGAATTTTGTTTTTATTAGAAATACCCAGTAAGGATCCTTGTGTTTCCTCACTCTAAAAACAGTGATTTTGCTCTCTAGCAAGAACTGCTGCTTTGAAGTTTTCCCTTTCTGATCATTCTGAGAATTCCTCTTGTTTATCTCCTCTGAAATTTTCTGTTTCCTGGATGTTTTAGCTCTTTATTTTTCATACCTTAATTTGATGAAGTACATATTTCAGAAATTCATGGGAAAAGGGATGTTTGGGAAAAAAAATATTTGGGAGAGAGAAAGAAAAAAATAGGGGACGAAAAGGAGGAGAGAGAGACAGAGACAGAGACAGAGACAGAGACAGAAACAGAGGAGAGTTGTCTTACTATTTCTCTACGCATTTCTGTTCAGGCCTTCCACTCACTGCATAAGGCCCTAACTTGAGGATAGCACTCTACTTTTCCTGGTCTGTCATTTCTGATGTTAATCTCAGGTAGACACACACAGAATGTTTAAACAAATGCCTGGTCAAGGGTCAGCAGTATAGCTCAGCAGACTAAGTGCTTACTTAGATAAGTGAAGGGGCCAGGTTTCAGTACCTGGCACTGTATGCTGTGCCAGCCCCACCCTTGGGTGCACTTAGGCAGCAATGAAGTCTGGGTGTGGTGGCGCACACCTGAAATCCCAGTACTAGGGAGGCAGAAATCAGAAGGATCACTGTGAGTCTGGGCACCTTGAAGTTCAGTCCAGTTGACACATAAAATTAAACATTACGGTCCCTGCACTATGGTAGGTTCTCAAATACAGTTTCACATTTCAAATTACCCAGAGTAATGCTTTCTCCTTAGGGCCCACAGCAGTTAGTCTTGTGTTTCTCTAGCATTTTTTGTCCAACTGGAAAAGATGGCCATTTCAGTCTTCTGACTTTTGCAAGGACAGTTCCAGTACCCCACACACCAGGAACCTGCAGACCTGTCTCCCTTTGGCTTTCACATCAGCTCTAGTCTTCCAAGTCATTGTATCTGAGTATATTCAGGAGCCATTTGGTTTTGGTTTAGTTTATCTCTCTCAGTGAAAAGTATTTTTCTTTTATTCTGTTCTCTGGGAGCTTCATTCTCTTTTCTTTAAAAATTTCATTTTTAAATGTTTCAGTTTCACTTTTCCCAAATATTTTGTGATTGAGAATTAAACGAAACACATTTACTTTTCAGTTCAGATTTTCAAAAACACCTCTGTCATGGCATCTGGACAGGTATCATTGATGCAGGAGAGCAGAAAATACTGTAAGCATTAGTTTTACTACTGATCAGTCAACCAATAGTGTACATGTTGGCATGTTAAGACTTCGTGTTCCCCCCAAATTCTTGGTTTTAAATATCCAGCAGGCATACTTGTGAACATATTAAAGACAGATTGTGTCACATTTCCTTCAAATTTACAATAGGAGAAAGATAACCACAAAATTGTTTTAATAATTAAGTTATGATCCTAATCTTTCCAATAAACTGGCCTTGAAAAGGACAGCCTAATTCACTTGGAACTGTTCACATTTCCCACAACTTGATGCAATGTCTTTTCATTTCAATGTGATTCTCTTCAGCTGGAATGAAAGAAGCCTCTAGGCTTGACTGTGGTAGAAATAACAGTGAAGAAAACATAATGCATTCTTTGGTTTACTTTTTTTGGCAAAACACACAAAGAAAAATTATGTCGTTTCTATTTTTAAAATATAATATCTATACCCTTAAAAACTCCAAATATTTTAAATGTTCAACAAATTCACATTTAACCTAGGTTCAAAGTATCTCAGGAAAAGTGTCACTTGCTTTTATACTTGATGATTTTTTAAACTTTGGGAAAAAAGAAAATTAAAAAATAAAGTCATAAACTACATCAAATTAAAATACATTAGAGGAGGGGCTGGGGAGATAGCTCCGAGGCACAAGTGCCTGCTGGGCAAGTGCAAGGTCATGAGTTCGAACCCTGGTCCCACAAAAAAAAAAATACATTAGAGGTTAAACAGTCATAAAAATATCCTCTTACATAAATTTTCAGTAAGTCCTCAGGTCATATATGATAGTAACAAAGTAGAAATTTAAGCTACAGAACAAAAATGACCTTAATATCGCAGCTCTTTATAATATTCGGACATCAACTATATATATCTTATTAACATATCTATGAGATTTTAGCTAATTCATTTGATTATTTATCAACATCAATTGCCACAGAAGTTCTCCCCTATGTGAGTGAAGTTCTTCTATCATATAGAAAAAGAGCAGAACAGCTAATGATGTAAAATCTATTCTGTCTTCGTTAGTAATGGCGCATCATACTTAGAGATTAACATACCTTCTGATGAGTATTCCCACCTACAGAATGAATCAGCCTCTGACTTCTGCTCTTGAAATGGTTCATAAAAATTATGTCACCTCTAAATCAATACATTGGGATGACTCTGTTAGATGTTCACAAGTTTATGTGGAAATATTTCAATCAAGTTATAGTCCATGTGATGAATTTTTCTGCCATATTTGATGTGTTCAAGGCAAAGTGGAGGCTTTAACAACATTGGAAATCCTATTTCAACAGTTCTGTTTCAAATTTTAGGACTATTAACTTATTACTTCAACATTAAATTTAGTCCAGCATTGATCCTGGCTTCTTATAATTTTTCCCAAATCGAGAATCTATTTAGAAACTTGAAAACACACATACACACGTGGGAGTAATCATGGATGAAACTCCCATCTCTTCCCTTTTACTGACCTAATTCTTTCCAAGGGCACATCTGGGCCTGGAATGACTCCTTTTTATAGTTTTCTCAAAAGCATGTGACTAATACATTTCATGTGTTTAATTAAAGGCTTTTTGTGTGGAGTGTGTATAGTGAGGACCTTGTGTGCTTCCAAATCAGATCAAGAGAGTAGCTGGAGTAAAGGAAGAGGAAAAGAAGGAAATTAAACATTATAAATGAACATTCTGCCATAGAAGGACACCACCGGAAAATCATCTCAAGTCAATATACAGGCTCCCCTCTCAGAATTGTCATGTTTTAAAACTGATGATCTTTAAGACACTCTAGTCCAACCTGCTCACTTTACATGTGGAGAAAGAAAAACACAATGAGAAGATATAACACACCCACGATTACATAGCTTGTTGATTACCAACCCAGGATAAAAGCACAGGACTTCTAACTTGCCTTGGGGTCTTCTATTCTATCCTTAAACATACAACCAAATGCTTTAAATCAGAATTAAGAAAAACCAATAACAATTAATTATAATGGAGCTTTTTCCAGGTTCTATATGGAAGTTCCTAACCCCTACTTAAAAACTAAGGAAACCCTTGAACAAAGCTTTATTGATGTCATCATATTTGTTACCTTGTCCTTAAAATAATGTTTTAAGGCACATAACACTACAACACCAGTTTTGCCACTAAGGAAGGCTCAAATAATCTTTCAGTGTTGGGCAGTTTCAAAGTAGGGCAATCAATATTAAAATTCATATCTGCCTGACCAAAAAAAAAGAAAAAAAAAAAAAAAACTCCACCCCTCCCTTATTCAACCTGTGGAAAATACTCTTCCTACAGCAGAAAAAAAAGAAAAACCTTTTAAAAGGATTTTCCTTCCAAAATTCTCATTAAACGTGATCATTCATAACACAGGTAGGTAGGGTTTACAAAAATACCTAAATGAGATTAAGTCTTTAAAAGATAAATATAAATTAAGGAAGAGGAAAGGAAATCAACGCATTTTGTATTATGTTTAAGGGCTATCCTGGTGAATGCTCTTCAGTTGTTCTCAAATAATTCATTAATAAATTCTCTTTTGAGTCAGTGGAGAAAATCTAGAAGAACCATTGTAAATCAGTGATTCATTGGCCTTGAAAATCAGCTAATGAATGTTTAATAGAAACAATACTCTGTAGTTTAAAAGATGAGGAATGTACTCCTCATGCTATTGAACAATACAGGAAACTGAGAAGACATTAAAATTTTTTTCCAAACAGAAAAAAAATTCTGGGTAGGTTTCTTATTTTTCAAGGATGAGTAAACCAGTATTAACTAGTATGAAGAAAAGAAGCACTGGCTTAAGGATACCAAGTATATGTATAAATTAACATACAATAAGAAAATGAAATTTCATAGAAATTATCTTCATTACTTTGTATTTTTAATTTGAGGAGTCTTTTGTTGAATTTGTTGGCATCTTCTTTGTAGTAAATCATGTTATTTGCAAACAGTGATATTTTGACTTTTCCTGTCCATACATAGCCTTTTTATTTCATCTTGTCTGGTACATCTATCTAGATAGTATTTTGAGTACTCTTTTGAACAGGAATGGTAAGAGTTAACATCCTTGTTCCTGACTTTATAATGAAAGCTTTTAGATTTGCCCCACTTAATATTATGTTGGCAGTAGATCCTACTTTGTATTTCTAATGAACAAAAATTTTAAAAGAATTTTATAAAACATAAATAGAAGTGAATTTCAAATAGAATGACTAAATTAAAATGGAATTGACTAATATAAGAAAAGGATGCATTAAATTTAGGGGAAAATCTTACGCTCTAGCTATTTTCAATACTGTTGCCAAAAAACTATAAAACAAGATAATACAAAAAAAAACACACACACACTAGAAGCCATCAGTAAAGGCACTGGATAATAAATGAGACAATTAGGATTAGACAGGCAAAGATCTAATTGACAGGAAGTAGTCTAATGTAAAGTTGCAAATTTTCCCCCAGGGATATAGTGACTTGGACCACCACCTGTAGGGGGAAAGTCCCATACTTTACTAGACTGAGGAGCATAGACCTAAGATTCCAAAGCATAACTCAGAGGAGGCCACAACAGAAAAGAGAACCCAAAATGTTGCGGCAGTTTGCCCTCCAGGCATTTGTCAACTGCTATACTTTTCCCATGCAGAATGAGAATTGAAAGAACTAAGAAAGCTTAGCAGAGATGCCAGAATGTGAAGCCAAGAGTTTAGCAATCTACCAGTGCCAGAATGATGAAAGTTGAAATTCACAACCAACTGAGATGAGAGACCCTAGCAAAAACCCCAGTCTTTAATCTGAGACATAAAAAGAAGCAATTTTTAAATAAAATTCTCTATACATTTAAATATAAATTCAAATATTTTAGCCAACTAAATTAATAATTTACATCCTTTTCATGAAAACAAAATCTTTTTAAAAAGTGACCACATATAAAGCTGCAAAACTGCCGGGCGTGGTGGCTCACGCCTGTAATCCCAGCACTCGGGAGGCTGAGGCAGGAGGATCGGTGTGAGTTCGAGACCAGCCTGGGCTACAAAAGTGAGTTCAAGGCCAGCCACAACTGCATAGTGAGACCCTGTCTCAAAAAGACAAAAAAAATAAAAAATAAAAAATAAAAAATAAAATAAAAAAATAAAGCTGCAAAACTGACCTTGTCTGATAGCAAAAGTTACATTTTTAGTTATATAGGTCTTGCTTTAACTTGATCCCAACCATTCAGCAGAAAAATGTAACCACGAAGTACAAAAAGTAAAGCCATATTAATATGCCGAGCTATAAAAGGCTCAACTCAACAACTTCAGACAGTTGCCAGTTGTGCTGGTAGCTCATTCCTATTATGGACTATTGGACTATATTGGGTTATTTTGCTGAATTTAAGTACCTACAATCTTTGGTCTGGCATCAACTATGAAAAGGTCCTTTAAAGACTTCTCCAAATATAGCTTTTCTAACTGCAGTGGAATACCCATCTTTCACAAAACAAAACAAAAAAGGGGGATATAAATAAAGGATCATTCTATTCCAAAAAAATACGTATATGTATGGACAAGATAGTTCAGATAGATGTACAACTACTTTCTGTTAGCTCATTGAGAAAGGTTTGTACTAATATTGTTTAGACAAGATATTATGTTTGTATCCTGTGCTCTGAATAACTATACAAAGACAATATGCAATGTACTAATTATTATAACTGTCCTATTAACCTGTTTTGAAACTCTTTCATTGCTATTTTATCTTTTTTCTCGTTAAAATGAATTTTAAAAATAAATAAAGCTACAAAGCAAGTCTTAAAAATTCAAAACTTAAAAATAATTTTATATATTCTCTCATAAGAGTAAAATGGAACTAGAAATCAACAGCAAAAGAAATTACAGAAATTATACCAACACATAAAAGTTGAAAAACACTATTGAATGGGTCCTCTAGGAGCTCAGAGGAGAAACTTAAAAATTTCTTTAATTAAACAAAAAAGGAAATTCTCAGGAGATAGCTAGGCAGTGTAAGCATGTACCTGGCAAGTACATGGACCAAGATTCTATCCCCAGTACCGCACACTGTTCCAGACCGCTCAAACTAGGCATGGTGGCTCATTCTTGTAGTCTCAGCACTGGAGAGGCTGAGACAGGAGGATCACTACAAGTCTGAGCTGCATAGTGAAACATTGTACCAAGTAAATAAATAAAGTAAGAAAGAAATCATTTAAAAAATGGAAACAGCATACCAAATGTGTGTATACAACAAAAACAATACTAAGAGAAAAACTTAGAGTAATGCATTACTATATCAAAATATACATTTCAAATAAATAACCTAATAATTCATCTCACAGTCTTAGAAAAACAAGAACAAATCAAATCCAAAATCAAAAGAAGGAAAGTAATTGTAACAATTAATTCAAAAATTAATTAAGTAGAAACCAAAACAATAAAAAGGATCGATGAAACTAAGGGTTGGTCTTTTGAAAAGCTAAACAAAATTGGCAAACATTTAACTAAATAAACAAAAGAAAGAAAGAAGACTCAAATAAATAAAATTAAAGTTAAGAATAAAACACTAAAACACCTACTACAACAGTTCACAGGATCATTTTGGGATTTTTCTAAAACTATAAATCAAATATATTTGTGATATGAATAAATTAGTATTTAGAAAAAATAGAAAACTTATGCACACATATGACCTATCAAATTGAATCAAAAGATATAAAAATAAAGTCAAAATAGATCAACTGTAAGTAATGAAATTAAAACAATAAAAAAAAAATAGGGAGTGACTGAAGCTGGAAACTGGTCACATACGTGGGGGCAAGGCAGGGCTGGTGGAGTCCCTAAGGCAGCCAAGCTACTTCAGTCCTAAAACAGCTTGCCTGAGACAATTCTAGTCATTAGTTGCTAGACAAGCCTGTGTCTCCTGATACTAACTTTATGAAATATAGTAATAAATGCCCCTAGGGTGGTTTATCAGTTCCTTTCCTTCACCTGGCCCTAAATTTCATCTATTTTTTGATTCTCTCATATCAATGTAAAAATTGTCAGGAAATACTTTCAAATCAAATTCAACCACATATTAAAAAGATCATATACTATGATCAAGTTGTGTTTATTCTAGGAACGCAGTCTTGAAAAGTTTATAGGTAGGCAAGTTAAAGATAACACAGCACATAAATTGAGTTGGATACAAATCATATTATCATCTCAATATGTGTAATAAAAGTCTTTGATAAAATTAAATACTGCTTCATCACAAAAACTCTGAATAAATTAAGTCTGGAAAGTTCATATCTCTACTTAACAAAGGCTGTCTTTGATAAACCCATGGCCAGTATTGTAATAAGTGGAAAACATTGAAATCTCACCTTTTAAGATCACAAAAACAAGCTGGCGTGGTGGTGCACGCCTGTAATCCCAGCACTCGGGAGGCTGAGGCAGGAGGATTGGTGCGAGTTCGAGACCAGCTTGGGCTACAAAAGGGAGCTCAAGGTCAGCCTGAACTGCATAGTGAGACCCTGTCTCAAAAAGACAAAAAAAAAAAAAAAAAAAAAAAAAAAAAAAAAAAAAAAACACAAAAACAAGACAAGGAGATTAATTCTCACCACTTTCATGGTACTATAAACTCTTTGGAAAAAAAAAAAAAAAAAGGAGGACAATGTTTAATCCATTTCAGAAAAAAATGCATATAGAAATGAAGCACAGGAGAATCATCTACCTATAATAGATGACTTATGTCACTGTCTTCACATTCTTATTCCCAGAATCCCAAGTTCTGATGTCTGTCAAGACATTATCTATCCTTTCAATACACCAGCTTAGAAATAAATTACATCCGTCTGTAAAAAAAAAAAAAAAAAAAAGAAAAAAGAAAAAAGAAAAGTCCTGCCTGCTGAAGCTAAAAGGGAAACATACAGGGAGGAGAAAGAAACATGAATTTACAATAACATGATCAAAAAAAAGGCTGAGACAGCACAGGACCATCCCAGCCAGACAGGACCCTACAGTGCTCTGGTGTAGGCAGAACCCATAAGAACAGGGCTGGCCCAGGGTAATAACCCTGTAAGATGCAAAATATTGAAATTACCATCTATAGTGTTGTTTTATGTCACAGAATTTACCAAATATGTATATACGCACAAGATTTGTATTTAAGAAGTCCCTTCCAAACACTATAAAAACTGTAAAATGCCTCACCATTACTGGATAGACAAAGGGAAAAACATAAAGAGAATTCCCTGATATTTTCCTTTCTAACTATTAAGTCCATCTTAGGCTGTAATATTTGAAAATTGGCCATCTGGCTTCTAAAACCCAGAACAAGACATCTGTCTTTATAGCTAATAGTATACCTTCCATTTTTTGATTTTTTTTTTAATAAGCCAGAATCTGGAAATACATTTTGCTACTGTTTGTCCCTCAGTCTCTAAGTTTTCTTTGGCCTTATGACTACACATAGCAGCAGCCATAATACTTCTACACTCTGAACTCACAAGCAAGTACATCAAAAAGACTGCCTTATCCCATATTAATTGTTCAAAAAATTGAAATACAAGGAGCAGGTCTGCAGTAACTAAGGAATCTCTGCAAACCAGAAGACACATGAAAAAATGGCTTATAGCTCTATAAAAAGTACAAGTTTCCTTTTTAATTAGGGAGAATTTAGAAAGAATTAAACCAACAGTAAATCATTCTTTAAAACTTTATTTAGCTTATTTCCAGACATCGAGAAACTACAGAACCATGAAAATTGACCTAAAAATTCTCAAGGCAGCTATCCTTTGCCAGGCTGCTTATTAAGGTCATGGTTTACAACAATGTGACAGAACCCAGGTCCTGCCACCATAGGCTATAAAACCATAAATACTGGATGATACAAAGGACACTTACGTAAAGATAGGGTGCTAAGCAATCTCATTCCTCCAGATTTCTTTGCTGCTTGTCATGCTCTAAGCTCTTCAGCTATCACACAGAATTATGTTCTCTGTCTTTTTTCATACTTCTCATGTAGTAAAAGTCTCTTTAAGCTCAATTTTATTATGTGGAGTGCAGGTCTCTAAGCTCAATTTAATTTCCAAGTCCTCCGTCTTACTCTTCTCAGGGGCAAATGGATGAATGTTTTGTAATTTTCTTGTGTATCAGGCAGTTGTTAAGAATGGAAACAAATCCTACCTGATTTAAACAAAAAATGATTAAAAGATAGTGGTTTCTCACATTCACTGGGAAGGCTAGACAGCCAAGCTTAGAACAGGTAGGCCTAAAGGGAGGCTCTGCAGCCACAGACACAGCCAGAGTGTCAGCAGAGACTACCGGTGGAGATGTGCTGCCCTACCCTGAAGTCCACCCAGGGAGAACATTCCTGCTGCTGCCCTCAGAGAGCTCCGCCCTCTCTATGCTCCTCGCGTTGCATCACTAACTCCATATGGAAAATTCCAACTACATATTTATTAACCTAGCTCTATAGGAGCCAGAGAAGAAATGTTTCAAAATTTACAGTTTCTATGGTAGTGATTTTCTGTTTATATACTAGGAAATAGACTCTGCTTCCCATCAAAAGTTTTATGGCAGAAGAGGCCCAAACATAGGAAATATGATAAAATATTAGGACCACCTACAAAAAGTCTAACATTCAGTGAAATAACCAGCAATGATTTTGGTTGCACCCAGGAAATAGTTGAGACAAGTACCAGTCCCTTATGCATTCTCCTAAGTTTAAACATATCATCAAAAAATCTAAACTTTCACTTCATAAAGAATCAGAACATCTGGCCTCATTTCACACACTCAGGTGAGGCAGGCTTTTCCACTATGCAAAAATCTACCTTGCTGTCTAAAATTATCTGTATGGCTTCAATTTGATGATTATTAACAGATTTTTCACCATCATTCCTCCACTCTGGTGTTAATAACTTTTGTCTTTTTTTTGAGAACAAACATGTATTTTATTAGGACTTAATCAAAAATTCATGGACAATGAATGAAAACACCATGGGAATTAATGTACAAGTCACAAGCACTGATTGCTCTTTCACATTTCATAGTACTAATTGGGTCTCTGTCTGAAACCCCAGCCTGACCCACCCCCACCACTAGCTTTCAGTAAGTTGTTTTGGAGCTTAAACTCAATTAACAGGCAGTCCAGAAAAGGCAGGAATTCTCAGACTGTTTTCTTAATGGTACAAGATGCTGGCAGTAGCGATGTCTTCCTTCTATAGAGGAAAACATGACCAGCAAGCCCATATCTGTGCATTATCGCTTAATTGCCTTTAGAAAAACCACAGCATGAAAGCCAATAATCTATGGACTAGTTCCTCCTTAGAAGTTTTCACCTAATTTATTTTTTTGTTAACTTTATTGAAAATCACAATTATAAAGCATATTAAAAATTGTAAACAAATATTGAAATGTGGAAGATATAAGATGTAGACAAAGTGAACTTTAGAGACATACTTATGCAGTGAATACATAGCATGAAAATAATAGATTACACATTACATATAAATTATTTACAAATTTAAATGAATATAACAACAAAATTTGTCTAAAAATGAAAAAGAAAGAATTTACAACTCAGTAATATAATAGTTCACTCTGTGCCAAAATTAAGAAACTTATACTCATTTAATTAGAATTTTCGATGTAGAAAGTGGTAGGCAATAAATATTTAAAGATTTTAAATTTCTAAACTTAGTTGAAAATATAGCACCACATTTCCAAGAAAAAATGAACTTTTGCACAAGAAATATGAATAAAATCATACAAAGATACGCAAAAATGAAATTGTGAAGAACTAATTACAATGGAAAAAGAAACCTCTCTTATGGTTGATGAGAATGTAAAGACATTTTGGGGAATAGTGTGAAGGCTCCTCAAAAAACCGAAAGCTATAACTATCACACAATCCAGCTATCCCACTCCTGCATATATGCAAAGGAATAAAAAATTTGGTATAATGAAAAGATGCCCAAAAGCCATTTTTACTGTGGCTCTGTTCACAGCCCAATTGCATGGGATCATCCCAAGTGCCTCACAGTAGGCAAACTGACAAGGAAAATATGGTGTATATGTAAAGCAAAGTGATAACCAAAGAATAAAATCCTGTCATTTGTAGGAACATAAGTGAAACTAGAGGACATGCAGGTAGGTAAATGAAATAAATTATATGCAGAAAGACAAGTATTGCATGTCCTAAGAATAGCGAACAACCCCTGCTAGAGATCGGGAGTTGGTGGTAGAGGGACTGAAGTTGATCACTGTGTGCTACATGACTGTGTGGAAATACCTCATGACCTCCATCAGTGCGTGTTAATGAAAATGACTTCAAAAAAAACAGTTCTGGAGGGGGAAAGGCGACACCATGTGGAAGCGTTTCTGTATGCTCACTGGATGATGGGAACATTAGAGATGGCTTTCTTTAGAGATGGACCTGGTTAGACGTGGCTCGATGGAAGTCGACCTTTGACCTGAAAGGGTACATCTCCCTCCTCAGTCCTCTCCTCTTGCTCTCTGATGCCTGCCTACGGTACCATAAACAGCTTTCCTCTGCTCAGGCCCTTCAGCCATACTGTTTCTGCCTTGGAGTCAGCCAACTGTGGACTGAATCCTTAACCTGTGAAGCAAAACAAACCAGTCCTCTTTTAAATTGTGGGTGTCGAGTAGTCTGTCTCAGCAAAGGGAAAACGCTAAGATGTGGGGTCATTAAAATGTGTTTTAATCATGATTAGGCCCTCATGAAGGGACTAATATATCCATGCATAATAGAGTGATGCATTCTCTTGTTAATAGGTCGATCATGAAAGCCAGCTGGCTCATTCCTTTGGTTGTACCTTCTGGCCATGTGGTGTTCTATTCTCATTGTTACTCTACAGAGTCCCAGAAGCAGCAAGAAAGCCCTCACTAATGTGACTACTCAATCCTGGACCCTCCATGCTCCAGAATTGAGAGCTGAATTTATTCTTTACTCAGTGTGTGGTGGTGTTGTGGCAACAGAAAATAGACTCAGATGCTTTTGTTTTTTGTTTTTAGTTTTTCAGTACCAGAGATTGAATTCAGGACCCTACACTTACCAGGCAAACACTTATTCTACTGTACTATCTCCCCGGCCCTACAGACACATAATTTTAACTTTGCATTTCTCTTCTCACCAGCCCATCAGGTTCCTGTAAAAAAAAAAAAAAAAAAGGAATTCTCTTTCCTTATGACCATTTAGACCATTGTCATAAAATTGTATCACCAAAGGATTTCAGAAACTCAAGACAAATTTGCTGAAAACATTTTCACTGGAAATGCCTTACATAGTTAGACAGAACTGTCAATAGTTTTTATAGTGTTCTCATGGCATAAATGTCTAGAACATGGATTCCTAAAGAAGCCATTTTGTCAGGAACTTCTGGCTACTTGTTTCCCTGACTTCTGAAAACCTTCCCTGATCCCCTCACCAGGTTAGAAACTCCATTTATATCCTAGTGAGGCTATTTGTTCCTTTCATTCTTGTCACTAGTTTTTACAACTATATTAGTCATCACATGTAACAACTTCACCAACACACCAACATTTGCCATCCACCTGGCTGTGTGAAGGCAAGATCTAGCACAGTTTGTTTCTTATATTAATTAGCTAATAAACATAATTCATAGAAGTAAATGAGTTTTCATGAAGAAATAAATTGATGAGATCTTGGCAGAATATCATTTGAACTGTGCTGTAGTCTATATTTTACTTTTTACTTTTTATCTACTTTACCAAGAAATCTTAAAACTATTATTCATAAAAGATGTACTAGATAGCATGTATAGATACCCAAAGCTTTTGTTTTGTACTCCTAAGTGTAAGAATTACTACAAATATTTCATCTCCTTTTATCAGCTACAGAAATTACAATGTGCTATTGTTCCAAAGACAACAATCCCTACTTTCCAAGATGTCAACTCCTTAATCCCTGAAACCTATGAATATGTCACCCCATATCACAAAACTAAATCAAAGACACTTTTATGGGAATACTACCATGGACTAAGTAGGTCTTAGGCTGTGTTGTCATAACAAAATACTTGACACTGGGTGTGACAATAAGGTGGACTCTCAACTTTATTGGCTTGTGAGTTACTCAGTGTATTAATGAAGTACCCTACTGGGTATGTCTGAGTGCACCACCAAGGTATGACATTAGGTTTATATCTGGTACCTCCTTCTTTCCTTTCCAGTGCTGTTCTGCTTCCAACCACCATGAGCTTTGCATCTTTCTCTTCAACACCCTTCCACCAGGATGTTTCTGCCCCCACCATCAGCTAAATCCCATTAAACCATGAGCCAAAATTAAATCTCTCCTTTAACTTGTGTGTGTCAAGTGTTGTATCTTAGTGATGGGGAAGGGAATTAGTATAGAAAATGGTACTTGAAAAGGAGAATTATTGCTGACTGCAGTTGTTTATGTGTTTTAGGACCCTTTGGTACTGGTTGCAGGACTTATAAAAGCTCCACTGGAATGATATTTAGCTAAGGAAAATTAGGATATGTAACAGGACAAAAAGGTCAATATAAAAATTTCTCATTTCCAAACTAAAACCAATTTTGGCTGAAGAAACAGAAAAGTTATCATATCAGCAATGTATAATATTAATCTTAAGTAGATTAGTTAAGACTTTGTAAGTACCAAATATATACATATGATAAACAATTACCAAAGAATTTTTAAATAACCATGGTTTATCAACAACATGAATAATTCTTTACTAAGAACATTTAATCTCTCGATGTAACCATTCTGGTAATTTTAAAAATAAACTTAGTCAACAAACAATATTCTCAGTTCTTGGTTCCAAACTAAAAACTTACTATGCTTGTTTCTATAGAAACTCACAGTACACCATTTTCCAAATCAACCTCTTCAATGTTACTTACCTTAATTCTACTTGAATTGTACAGACATATATGGTTTAAAATAGCTTGCTCATATACTGTTTTTGCCCTAGAAAAGGCATATCCTATTCTCCTGTACTCTAACAGAAAGTGAGACCTGAATCACAAGTTAAGGGGTAAATCTTCTTACTTCTAATCTAGAGATATTTACAGACCATCCCAGCCAAAATCTGTGTAATGCAGAACATTACCAAGAATATCAAATGTTGGTTAGCAACCTTCCAAAGAGCCCTGTCTCACCAGTCAGTATATAACACTATAACTAATTCACTTTACTTTGGAATTGAAACATACTCCCATTTCCACCAAATGTTTTCTTTGTAAAGATATACACACATAGGACATGGATTCTTGTCAAGATTGCTTCTGGTTTTGTTTCAGTTTTTGTTTGTTTGTTTTCTTGTATTTTAGGGAAGGGTTCACAAGTTGTTCAGGGTCTCACTACTAGATAGGACTTATAGTGATCCCCCTGTTTACAGCCTCCCAAAAGCTGGGATTATAGGCACATGCCACCATATCCAGCCTCAATTGCCATCTCAGCATGCCCTGGGGCCAGGACCAGCACTGTAGGCCTAGGGATTGAACCCCTGGCCCCTGTGCCTGCTTGAGTCATTCTAATCTACTGAGCTATTTGGCCAGCCCTGCTTCTGGCTTTTCTGTATGCATGTATGCATGTATGCATGTATGTATGTATGTAGGTATGTATGTATGTGTGTATTAGATATAGGCTTTCATTAAGTAGCTCATACTTGTAATGATCCTCCTGTGTCAGCCTCCTCAGTGCTGGGATTACAGGAGTCCACTGCCATGTTCAGTTTTGGGACTGGCTTGGGTTCCTGGGTTCTGGGGTTTGCACAGCAGTAGTATGTAGTATCAGGGATGGAACTCTAGTCCTTGTGCTTACCAGGCAGATGCATACATTGTTGAGCTATCTCCCTAGCCACTTCTGGCTTTATACATGTGTAAAACTAGCATATTATTTATTTATTTATTTTTTATCTGAATCATAACTTTATTATGTTTTGTTATAATTACTTCATCATCAAGCATCTCTATCATACTAGAAGCTCTGTGAGGACAAAAAAATGTCTTGTTCATTTCTAAATTCTCAGAGTTCAACATAGCCATTAGCAAACAGTAGAAACTAAATAATATCTATGATAAACAGTAAAATTTACTTGGATGGTTAGAATAAGCAAACATTATTACTTACTTTTAACTTTAATACTACATTTATTTTCTATAGTTATCTTTACTCTTCCATATATTTCAGGGCTTTTTACTTTTGTTTTGTTTAGTTTTGGTTTTTTTATTTAATATTTTATTGTATAAATTTTAGCAATGGTTATATTACATATTTTCATCATCAGATCAGTTTAGATTAATACATATAGGTATGTAAGATTGATCAAATAATTAAACATTCACACATTCAATCAACATTACTTTTTTTTCTTTTCTTTTCCCCTTTCTTATTTTAAAAGTTGACACATTGCATATTGCCCTCACAATAGTTCTACAGAGCACAGTGTGTGGGCATAACCCACCTCCCTATTGATGTTGCTAAGAAGAACAAAAAGAAAAGGAAAGAAAAAAACGCTTAATTACAATGCATGAAACGCAGAGCTAGATTGGTGAGATGAGCTTTAGGAGGCTTAGATCAATAGCCTCCAATATTACAAGCTTCACTGGTGGCACACTGCAATTGCAGAACATTTGACTGTGTATGCATCTGCTTCCTCTTAGTCCAAAGAGAAGAATTTTCTTTCCAAACTAGCATATTATTTAAAGCAGAAAACTAAGAAGCTTATTTCTATATAAGATAACCAAGGGAAATGTTTTCTAATGAAACTGCTTCAAAATTGACATGTGCATCTATGTCATGAACAGCTCTTCTCACATTGTTTATTTATGTAGCCAATTTCTCTACTTCCTACAGAAAAATGGAGGAAACCTACTTCCAGACTGCCTAAGTTAGTTGAATTTAAACAGGGTTAATCAGTCTCAGTTGTTTAAAAATAGCTCATGGATTTTGTTTCCCCTTAAATTAAAATGCCTCATAGCTGTTGATGAGAGAATGCAGAAAAGTCACCAGCTTCTTAAGAATATACAAGATACCTGAGAATGTTTTTGACTAGCTGACTTATAGAAAAATAGGTTGTGCTTAACAGTGTAAATATAAGAATGCTTGCAATGTGCCATGTTTTTTGCTCAAAATGCTTTACAGCCATAAAACTCCATGTAAAATGCTGCCAAGCTAGAACACTGTGAAATGTTGCCAAGAATAGGTCTAATGTCTTAATGAGCCCAGTGTCTGTGCTGGGACACCCTGAGAAAACACACTTCCAAAAATGGTGATATGAGAAAACACACTTCCAAAAATGGTGATATGAGCTCACCCAGGAGTTAGCTATAATCTTAATAGAGACTTTACGGGAGATTTTACTTTGATGTTAAATGTCTACCTGATACACTGTTCAGTAGTCACATACCACAGGAATGCTTGTATCATCCTTAAATGTCAAACACTCTAGTGTACTACTGGGTTGCTGTTTTATTTCTATAATTTAAAGATAGGTGTTACATTTTAATTAACTTGGTGCTTCAGTTTTTAATTTGATACTACTAATTTAAAAATCCAGAATACAGTCCACACACATTTTTATATCATCAAAATAAACATAACAATTTTTAAGACGAGAATATAGATTGTGACTGTTTATGATACTTTATCTTGCAAATGAATATGAAATTTAACATTATTTCTGTGGTTACAGAAAGCTAGTCTAAGCCAGGAGTGGTGACACACACCTGTAATCCCAGCACTTGGGAAGCTGAGGCAGGAGGATCGGTGCGAGTTCGAGACCAGCCTGGGCTGCAAAAGTGAGCTCAAGGCCAGCCTGAACTGCGTAGTGAGACCCTGTCTCAAAAAGATAAAAAAAAAGACAGAAAGCTAGTCTAATGACTATATGTGTGCACACATGCTTGCATACCCTCAAAGCACACACATACGCACACACACACACACACACACACACACACACACACACACGTTTGAAGATGGTGAACCTGTTTTCAACATTTCACAGGAGAGTTTGCCAATTGTACTCTGTTGGTGTCTATGGTCTAGACCACACACTGTGCTGCACACTGAAGCTCCAGAGGAAAATGAGTATAGAAGATCTGTTCTTCTGGGAACCATTTGGGTTTAGCAAGTGAATAGCCATGACATAATGTGTAGTATAAAAAAGAAAATGGAACTTGCTGTTCCAGCCCAGCCCAAACCCCACCGCTGGGAACTGAGCCTGCGCACCCGCCGCGGGTAAGCCCCTGCGCCCCTCTGCTCCGCCTCTGCGTTCCCGCGACTAACTTCCTGTTCCAGCCCAGCCCAAACCCCACTGCTGGGAGCTGAGCCCGCGCACCGGCTGGGTCAGGATCCTTGGCCTGCCTTCCCATTCCCCGCCCTGCCCCCCTCCTTTTTTTTTTTTTTTTTTTTTTTTTTTTTTTTT
>PVJA010029966.1:0-26220 GCA_004027025.1 Myocastor coypus
TTTTTTTTTTTTTTTTTTTTTTTTTTTTTTTTTTTTTTTTTTTTTTTTTTGTTTTTTTTTTTGTTTTTTTTCTTGTAGAAGTAACTACTGTGCCAATACCATGGCACATGTGAAGCTAGATTTACAAGTTGTGAAGCCAAAAATGAATCCTCCTCATGTTACTCCTACCTGAATGATGAAGATAGTTCATGATGGTAAAATACATGCCCTCAGAACCTAAGAGGGGGGCAGGTGGATGGCAATGGCGATGATGGTGATGACGTTGGCATTAGCCCATGTCAGCCAACGTCCCTGTGACAGTGAAATTCAGCAAGGACTGATTGCTACAGAAACAGGGTGCAGACCTCCTGGATGCAGGTGAGGGAGAAAACAGCAGAGAGAGTCCGTATTTGTCTAATCAGGGTGTTGTGATTTGGTCACACAACCAAACAAATGGTCTAGGATTAGAACTGAATCTGAAAATATAGCGAGGGTCTTGGCAGGGTGAAGGGTGTTGGGCAGAAGGCGAACACTGCCCTTCAGTGTTGGAAATTGTAACAGATAAATGGTACAAGATGCTGTGCAATATAAAAAGGCTGAAATACAGGTAAACTATTCTTTGCACCAGTTGCCATATTCAAAATGTATTCATTATGACACCCCACTAGCTGAACTGAAAGTATTCAGAGTTACTTCTTTCTTTCTTTTGTTGATCTTTTTTTTTAAAGATAGGGGTTTTCTATACAGTTCAGGTTGGCCTTAAACTCACTTTGTAGCCCAAGCTAGCCTCAGGCTCACAGTGATCCTCCTGCCTCAGCCTCCCAAGTGTTGAGACTACTGGTTTGTACCACTACATCCAATTTGAAATTGTTCGTAGGCCTGCTGTACTTATCAGGGATTTCTCTTGGTGATCGGAGGAATGTAAAAGACTTAGGGAAAAGTGAGAGGTCAAAATATGGTGGAAAAATTTATGACCTTATAAATGTAGAGACATACCATGCTTTGAGTTTAAAAAACATATCTTGGAACTCAGCCATCAGATCCTTATTCTTATAGTAATAAACAGAACGATGTTGTGAACAGACCTGTCACTCCACCTCCCAGACTAATCAAAGCATGGCATTCAACAGTTGGCTTACTGGTTTCTGGTTGATGTTACCGTCGCTAACAGAGCAGGCGTCAACCAGCACAAGAGCTGTACAAAGGAACCGAACAGAAATTCCAAATGCTGGGTTGCAGTTTCAAAACAGAATTGTGTAGTAAAGCCTTTGGATTTCAGAAAGATTTACTTTGGTCTTGGATATGGCAAAGAAAAGCGAACTGGTACTGCTGCTGTCAGCAGCGCACCAGGAGGGGACTATCGCCAGGGAAACGTTGACAAAACAACACGGAAGCCAGGGATGGAAACTCTAGGAGACCAAAGGTGGAGTGGATGTTAATGAGTTATGTAGACACTCTGATGTCGCTGGAAACACAGGAATTGGCCAGTGGTCATCTTACTTAATCCTAACTGTGTGGCATAAATAGGTTGATAGTTTATAAAGAAAATAATAAGTGCAGAATATCATGGAGAAATTTTCTTAGAAGAGTGGGCCTGGAACTCTTAAAGAGGTCATTTATAGCAAAGGAAAAACAAAATGTTTTTGCTGGGGAAGTATGCCAAAATAAAAAAAAAAAATTGTGGGGCACACTGGTGAGCCGACAGGTGAATAGGCAGGTGCAGCAGCACACAGACCTACTGTGAGAAGAGGAAAACAAAAAAGATGTCACTGTGTCCTATAAGAACTACCAGGAAACAAAATATATGTGGCATCAGTGTAAGTGGTGCTTGGGCATGGAACATTCCCATGTGTGAAGACCGCCGTGGGTGTGACAATTGAAGCAAAGATTATTTTTGTTGCATTGTTGCTGAACAGTTCTATTGGTATTTTCATTGTAGTTTGCATATATCTTTATTTTTGATGTTATCTCTTAGATTTTGTAAATAGGTAAACTATTAACATATGTAAATATTGATGTGGCCAGCCAGATAGCTCAGCAGACTAAAGTGCCTGCTTAGGCAGGTACGGGACTGGGGTTCAACCCACTGTGTGCTAAACCAGCCTCTCCCCAGGCATGTTGAGGGGGTGATAGAGACTGGGCATGGTGGCTTGAGTCTGTAATCCCACCACTTGAGAGGCTGAAAAAGGAGGATCACTAGGAGTTGGTCTATGTAGTGAGACCCTGTAGACCCTCTACACGATACCTTAAAAAAAAGAATCCTACTTAAAAAAAGAAAATGTTTTTTGTATTTCAGGGGAGGGTCTATAGGGTGTTCATGGTCTCACTACTAGATGGGACTTGTAGTGATCCACCTGTTTACAGCCTCCCAAGCGCTGGGATTACAGGTGTGTGCCACCACACCCAGTCTCAATTGCTGTTTCAGTGTATCCTTGGGGGGGGAACGTTGATGTGTATTCTAAGCACTCATTATATATATTATATATATTGTATATATATATATAATATATATAATATATAATATATATTATATATATTACATATATATTATATATATTATTATATGTGTATATATACATGTATATATATATAATTTTTAAAAGAATTTTATTTATCTTTTTTTTCTTGTTTCAGAACTTTTGTTTCTTTGTTTATTTCTATGGCCGGCTCAGCCTGCCCTGAGGACAGGGCTGGTGCAGCATGTGGTGCCGGGGATCGAACCGCGGTCCCTGAAGCCGCCTAAGCTTTCCTAAGCAGGCACTTTAGACCACTGAGCCATCCTGCCAGGCCCTCATTATATATATATATAAATATATACATTTTTAAAATTTTATTTATTATTATTTTTTTTTTCTTGTTTCAGAACCTTTGCTTATTCACTCATTTTTATGGCCGGCTCAGCCCGCACCGAGGTCAGGGCTGGCGCAGCATGTGGTGCCGGGGATCGAACCTCAGTCCCTGCAGCCGCCCAAGCTTCCCCAAGCAGGCGCTTTAGACCACTGAGCCATCCCGCCAGGCCCCCCTCATTATATTTTTGATATTTTATTTTATCTTGTTTTCCTGCTACGTGCATGTGCTACAACACAGTAGGAAGCTCCTGACAAAATGAGAAGAGAGGTGACAAAAATGGCCTGTTACTTTTGGAAAGGAAGCACTCATTGTTCTGTGATAAAACTCATACAGTTAAAGCTAGTAGTTGCCAGGCTTGGTGGTGCACATTTGTTATCTCAGTACGTGGGAGGCTGAAGCAAGAGGATTGCTGTGAGTTTGAGGCCAGGCCAACCTGACCTATGCAGTGCAACTTGTCTCAAAAAATTAATAATTAATCAATAAAAATATTCTAAAGGATAAACACACAGCTGTGTTCTTGAGACTTTATGACATACAGTGGCCTGCTCTGTAGTCTAGAAGCTTGGCGGGTGTGTCCTGTACCTGGCTGGCGCAGCGTTAGGGCGCAGGAGGCCCAGGACTGGGGCGGTCAGGATTTCGGCGGCAGCATGGCCTCTTCACTGTGCCTTTAGGAGCCATCTCTGAGGAGCTTTTCTTATTTCAGCGTGCAGGGCTGAGTACTGAATGAAGAATGAGGCAGCACACTTCTGTTTTGTTTACTCTGAAGCATCTTTCCTGGCCCAACTTGGGTCCTCATTCTCAAGTTTGTTTCCTGCCAGTTGACTAGAAGCCATCTGAACTCTGTCGTTCATAACTGCCGCCCTCCCCAGGGGCAGGTATGTGTGGTACCCATGGGCAGGAGGGCCAGGCCCTGCCGGCTGTGCTGTCACAGGAGAGCAACCCAGAGGCCACCAGGACCCTGGGGACGCTGTTATCCTGGGGTGGCCCTGCCTGGTCTGTAGGTTGTTTCTGCCCAGGAGCTTTTAAGGGATGACAGCTGCATGTAGGTGAAGTGGAGAGGCAGGTGTGCGGGAGGGGGCTCCATTTTTCCATGAACACCCCAGCGGCTCGGTGTTAGAAACTGGACTCCCTTGCAAACGGCAGCCTCTCCCTGGCATCTCAGTCTGAACCAGGGATTCAGCTTCCAGGCCATGACTTCCTGCCCACAGCCACTCTGCTGTCATTCTTGTCCAGGGCTGGGTGTGAGCTGGTCTTTCTGCCCCTTCCAGGCCTTTTCTTGTGCACACAACAAGAATCTGGGGACCCTTGGTGCTCAGAGCACTCTGTCTCCCCCATCTCCGCCCCCCAGCCACCTGTGAGGTTCCTGGGTTCCAACAAAGCCTCATGCTCACCAGGAGCTGGCCTTTTTTTTTTTTTCTTTTCTCTTGAGATAGGGTCTCATTACACAGTTTGGGCTGACCTTGGGCTCACTTTTGTAGCCCCCAGAATGATCTTGAACTCAGAAATCCTCCTGTGTCAGCCTCCCCAGTGCTGGGATTACAGGCGTGTACTACCTGGGGTTTCAGGGCTGGTGCAGAACGTGGGTTCAGGATTGAACTCGGTCGGTACCTTGTGTTTACCAGGTATGTGCCCCTGAGCTAACTCCCCAGCTCTCCTCCACCCCCATTAAGGCTGTTTCTAAAGTCATCCAGTGACAACAGGAGAGACTATGGGAAACTCAAGGAGCCTGTTGGGAGCTGAAGATGGGGGCTGGGTCTGTGTCAGGGCCATCCACCAAAGGAGGGGACACTCAACCACCTTCTAGCCTTTCATGGAGACCAGGGGGCAGGCCAGATGGGAGAGGTGATCCAGACCCCAGAGGAGTGTGTAGGAAGCTCTCGATGGTGCAGGAGCAGGACAGTGTGCAGTGTGGTCAGTGTGGGACTTCAGGCTGTGTTGCAGAATCTGGGCTCATAGGGAGGAAGGCTGAGGCCAGGCATGAACTCGAAGAGATTTTCAGAGAGGCTTGTATTTTGCTTTGTTGAGACCTGGGTCTCTCTCTTGCCCAGAGTGGCCTCAAAATCCCAGACTCAGGCCATCCTCCTGCCTCTGTCTTCTGAATAGCCAGGATGCAGCTGTGTGGCACTTATGCCCAGCCAGGCCTTCAGGATGGAATGGTCTTTCTCTGGTGGGGAGGGCCGGTTGGAACAGAAAGTGGGAGTAGAAGTGAAGACTGTGGCCATGAGAGGGAGAGGCGGTGAGAGAAGGCTTAGGGGACACAGGGATATGGCCGCCTGGACTTGGGCAAGAGTGGGGAACTGGGAGAAAGCCAGGAGGCCAGAGCTGTGCACAGAACTGGGAGGACGACAGACAGGCTGGGAAGACAGTGAGCCCTGTGTGGGCACATGGTGTGCAGGCCCTTCAGGGCCACAGTGGAAGTGCTGAGCCAGAGAAGTCTGGAGCCTGGGGATGCCTGGGCCAGAACCTTGAGCCTATTCCAGCTACAGCTCATTGATAGTAGTGGGCTCACAGGCACAGTGACACCTGCATACCCAGGGACAGATCAGAACTCAGGAGCTGCCCTGAGACGCAGGGGTCCTCTCACCCCACCTGCCTCCAGCTGGGCTCCTGAGGGACAAGATGCCCACTCAGAGCACAAGCTCCTCCCATGCAGTTTCCTGCATCAGCTTTGCATCTTAGCCCCACGGTTAGGCCTGGCAAGTGATTTCACTGTGCCAGCTCAGGGGCCTCTTACATATCTCACAGGGCCTCCCCCAGGCCCTTTTAACAGGTGTGCAAGGAGCGAGACACTCACACCCCAGCAGCAGGTGTGCCTGTGCAGTCTTCTTATGTATCTGCCGTCTGTGTGCCTGAATGCAGGTGTGGACACACAGACACACGCTCATGCAGGTAGATCCTCATCCAAGGAGAGATGGTGTCTCTAAGTCAGCAGACAGGTGGGATGCAGGCCAGCCCTCGTCACTCCTGAACAACTGAGCTGGACACTGTGTCTTTTGACTCAGTAAGTGGAAACATTTGGAAGAAAGCACAGGGTGGTTTGCTGGATTTGACGCACTTGCCTTATAGCCAGAGTAATCGATAGAGCGAAGTGGTTCTTGGCAGAGCGAGCATTTCTAACAGTGAAAGTGATCTGACTGAGCTACCTCCTGAGAAGTTATGTAAAAATAAGTTTATATTCTTTTTTTTTTTTTTTTTTTGAGGCTGGCTCAGGCTTGCTTTCTGGTGGATCTGGGGATTGAACCAACGACCCCAGTGCCAGACTGGGATTGCAGGCACAAGTGCTCAAACCACTGTGCTATCCTGAAAGCCCCCTAAGAAGTTTATGTTCTTAGAAAAGGATGTTTCCATCAAGAAGTGGCTCAGACTGTCCTTAGCATTATTATACATGTTATCCCTGAGGTGGGACCTCCTGGACACCCTGAGGAAGAGGGGGTGTCACAAAAAGCAATAGTGACAGACTCTCTGGAGGCCCTACTTCTACCCAGGCTCCCTCCCTCCCCCATATGTGACAGGCAGCAGCCACTTCAGGGCCGAGGAAGGGGAACACAGGGTCATGTGGCCTCCAGGTCAGTGTCTCCGTAGGTTTGCCTGTGCTCCGCAGCTTAGTGTGTCATCTCTTTGTCTTTCTTGAAAAACAGCCTTCTTTCTGGCTGATGTAATTTAATTAGATAAAAATATATGTTCTGATTGCATCTTGTACTTACTCATATCTTTTACAATGGAATTATTATTTCCCAACCAGGGCATTTGTGTTCTGAAGGCCGAGGCTGTGTCCTGTTCCTTTTGACCTTCTCCATCAGGCTGTGTGTGTGTGAGTGTGTGTAGATAGCACAGGAGGACTGAAAAGCGATGCCTGTGGGTGCCACGGTTGGCCTGAGCCTTTCATGATGAGTCCTGGGATGGGTGCCATTTGGCTAATGGAAAAACAGAGGCTACATCTCTGAGTCATTTGCTTCCTCGTGGGGCATACCTTTCCAAGCTGGGATTTGAACTCTCAGTCCTAGAAGATGCTGGTGTCTGGGGCTATTCAGAACTTTGTTATTTTGTTAAAGTGTGCTGAATCAGCAGGTGGGAATGATGGTCAGCTAGCGATGACTTGGGCATGGCCACCAGGAGAGGCTACACATGCCCCTGGTTCAGATCGGGATCCCTTGCTTTGGTGTCAATGTGGTTTTATGTGGCTCTGAGGCTTCATGTTGAAATTCATTTCCCTTTATGACAGATTCAGAGAGTAGAAACTTACTTTGATAAAGACATTTACAAGTGGCCTGGGGAGGTGGTTAGGATTGATAAGGCTATCAGAGTAGACACTCTATGGTCAAAGCTGTTTGGATTTATAAGAGGAGGGAGAGAGATGCTGGTCGAGGTGGTGCACACTTGGAATCCCACAGTGTGGGAGGCTGAGGCAGGAGCAGCATCCCAAGTTTGATCCCAGCCTGGGCAATATAGTGACTTAACTAGATTCTGTCTCAATAAAAAAGGGAGGGCCAGCCAAATAGTTCATCAGATTACAGCACCTACAAGCAGGCACGGGGACCAGGGGTTTGATTCCCGGGCCTACCATGCCAGCCCTGCCCCAGTGGTGCGCCGAGACAGCAATTGAGACTGGGTGTGATGGCCCACCTGTAATCTCAGCTCTTGGGAGGTGTAAACAGGTGGGTCACTACAAGTCTGATCTAGTAGTGAGACCCTGGACACCCTGTAGACCCTTCCCTAAAATACAAAAATCAATCAACCAATCAAAATAAAATAAAAAAGGGACAGGGAGGTACCTCATTGCCAAAGCCCTGGGTTCAGTCCCCAGTACCTCCAAAGGAGGGGTATCAGGAGGAACACACAGACACATGCAACCCATCTCTTGCATGTGACACTGGATGCTTCCTGGGACTCTGATAGCAAGATGGCTGTCATCACACGTGGCCCTCTGAGCAAAAGTGGACCTTTTTTTCCTTTCCAACTTTGTGTATTGTGTTCCTGGCAACAGAAAAAACACTGAGAGAATTGCCTTCACATGTTTTCTTTCAAATCCCAACATTTCAACCCTTTTTTAAGCAGAAACTCGGTTATCTCTGCATTGCTCAAGATCCCACCACCTTTAGCCCTAAAGCTCTTAGGACCAGACCCAAGACCTGGTGAGCCCCGCCTGGCCCCACCCCCGCCTGCACCCAGCCTTTCTTCCCAGCACCCTGCCCCCAACTTCCTGCAGTTCCTGAAGGCGCATGGCTGTCTTACCTCTGCTGCCTGCTCCTGTCCCCCAGCCCCACCCCTTCCCCTTCTCAGAACCTCTGGGCCCTGTAGGATCCTGCCTGGCCCACAGCTGTCCGTAAGGGCACGCATTCCAGTGCGGTCTGGTCGGCCTGGAGGAAGTTCGCTTGCCATGCCATGCCATGCCACACCACTCCCTGGGGGAGAGGGGGCCAGGGCGCCAGCCTGTGGAATGAGAGCAGGTCATCTCCAAGTGGAAAGGTTCAGTGGGAATTTCAGCCTGGCCACTGCCTGCTTAGAAAGCCATGGTGTCCTGGGCCAGGGCTCCGTGGTCAAACCCATGCTCAGCTTGCACGAGGTCCTGGGATCCATCCCAGCAGCAAGTTCTTCGTACCAGTTTGGCATGGATGTGGCTGACGGTTTTTCTTCAAGGGCCATAACCAATTCAGTTACGTTTGCTTTTCCCAGGAAGCAAAGAACTTTACATGGGACACAGAAGGTAGCTTCTTAGCCACATTGAAGTATACAGTTTGGTGGCACTGAGCATGTTTGCACCACAGACTGTCTACAGAAGCCGCTTGATCACCCTGAGCTGAAACCCTGGCCTAGGAAACCATGTGTCCTCCTGCCCTGCCCTGTCTCTGCCCGTAGCTACCTTTCCACTCTGTCCTTTAAGAATTCACCTATTCTGAGGACCTCTCCTAGGTGGATCCTTTCAGTGTTTGTCTTCCTACAGGTGGCTTATTTCACTCTAAGGATCTTATTTATTTATTTATTTATTCATTCATTTATTCATTTATTTATTTATTACCAGGAATCAAACTCATGACCTCATGCTTGTCAGGCAGGCACTGAGAACCCTTTTTAAGAACAACACTTCCAACTGGCCTGGTGGCACACAGCTGGAGTCCAACAAGCACTAGGGAGGCAGAGGCAGAGATTGTTGTAAGCTTGAGGCCAACCCTGGTCTATACAGTGAGACCCTGTCTCAATAGCAAAGAACAACAGTTTTGTAAAGTTCTAGGGTTGCCAACTTGGGCAGCATCTAATTGGAAGGTTTGAAGCCTTATGCAAAAACCAGGGTAACAACCTGGGCACTGGGCTGGCAGAGCGAATGCCCGGGTCTCCCTGGGGACTCTTTGCCTGTGCCCATTCCTCCTGTACACTCTACAGGTGATGTGCTCAGCCCAGGCCAGGCCAGGGCCCTCCTTCTGGAGCCCGAAGAGTAACAAGTGAGACCTCCCCTCCCACACTGGGGCCAGTGCGAGGCTGCTCTCCACCAGGGCAGCCCAGACCTCTGAGTCCACTCTGCCCATCCCACTCACCCCACAGTGACAAAGGCTGCTCTGACAGGCAGAGTGGTGACAGGCTTCTGGGCTCTGGGAGGCATGGGGGAGGTGAGGGAGATTTTAGAGCAGTTTAGGGACGTGAGGGGCCTGTGCTTGCTAAAGAAATTCTGTGACATCTGCCTCCCCATCACTAGGGACGCACATTCCCCCTCCACTAGCTAAGTCTCTAAGAAAGGAAACAGCAGATGTGACACTCAGGAGCTAGGGAGGATCTGGACTGGAGTCTTGGAATATCTCTGAGGCTTTTTTTTTTTTTTTTTTTTTTTTTTTTAAGACTGCCTTTGCACACTTGGCACAAGTCACTGACAGCGAGGTCTGCCTGGAACTGCCCACTTGGGCCACTGTTTAGGAAGGCAAGCGCAGCACACATGTCCACAATGAATAAGTAATTCCTCAGCACCGTGCACTTCTTCCCGAATGTTTCGTCATCTCACCGATGCCTTTTCTGGAGGTTGGAACGTGGGCTTTGGGGATGAGTTGGGCTGTCTGGGTTCAGTCTTGGTTCTGCCTTTGCTGTGGTGACTGTGGGTTTGGATCTGCTGCTTATTCTGTCCTGGCCTTGGTTTCCTTGAGGTGCTGAGACTGACCACCACAGTATTGCAGCGTCTGCACAGAAACCATGGGGCCTCCGTTGGGTAACTTAAGGGAGGTTAAGGGCAGAGATTGTCGAAAAGCCTCAAGCAGGGTGTAGACAAAACCTGAGAGGTCAGGCTAGGCCACAAATGGTGCCAAGACCCAATTCTGGTGAGGGCAGAGAGCAGTTAACATTCACCAGACCTGACTGTGTAGACGGAGGCTCTGAGAGGACCGGGGACCAGGCAGCTGATGTGACCCCACAGGAGGTAGGGGAGTGGGGGGAATTGGCACCCCCACCTGGTCTCCTCCTGCCTCCCACCTGGGGCTACTATGCCCTTTGGTGGTCACCCCAGAGGAAACCCCAGGCCGCCAGCCCAGAGGATGATTGGCTGGAATGGGACAGAGCTGCTGTGGTCTGGGATGGAGGTGTGATGGCCAGCTCCGGACATCGCCTTCACCTTGCTTTCTGAGGCCTCTATGTACCTCACACCAAGGTTGTCTGTGCTTCTCCCTTCTTCCCCTGCCTGTTCCATTTAGAACTGTGCCTGTCTCTGGGGACCCAGCCTCTGCCTGTCCCCTGGGTGAAGCCTCCCGAGCTCTTGGCATGCCGCCCCTTCCTGCAAGTCCCCATGTCAGGGGCCTCCACATGGGCTGTGCTGGCTTCCTTCTGTCCTGTGAGTGCCTGCCTGCTGTCACTGTGGAGAAGGTCCTCAAGGGCAGGCCCCCCGGCTGCCTTTTTGTTCCCTTTCTCCATTGCTCAGCACAGCACTTCGCTGCAGGCAGTGTGGCCCCACCGAAGGGAGACTAGGACAGGGCCTGGTGCTAGCATCACACTATGAAAGAGGAAGAATTTCTGGATCCCAAAGACATCAATTTTACCAAAACAGTTCTTTGTTGTGTACTGTAGTAAAATTGCACACACACATATTGGTGTGGCCAGAACTCTTGATTACTGTAGAGTGGAGTCAGAGGGCACAAGCGTATCGGTGTTCATGGCTCACATGTGTCTGTGTACTTACTTGGTAAAAATAATGCATAAGTTCTTACTTATTTCTGTTCAATACAACCTCTAAAAGCAGGCCACACACACTCACTGTGTGTGGTCAGGCTTGGAAACAGAACTTGTTCCATTTTTGGATGTATTTTCTGAGAGATGGTGCCGTTTATACAAGGCCCTGTGCATGTACACAGTGGACTACTGAAGGAATTTTTCAAGAGTAATTTATTGGCCTTAAGATAAGACAGTGTAAAACAATCTCCAGTGAGGATTTGAGCCCAAGGCTTCACAACAAAGTGCATCACTAGCCCTTGTTGAATTTTTAATTTTAAGACAAGGTCTTTCTAAGTTTCCCAGACTGGGCTTGAATTTGTGATCCTCTGGCCTCAACCTTGCAGAGGGTGGAGAACAGCCTCAGCAACATAATAAGACTGTCTCTAAAACAGTGGGGGAGGGTTAGGGAGATAGCTCACTGGAATAAGTGCTTGCCTGGCAAATGCAAGGTACTGAGTTTGATCCCTCATACCACAAAAAAAAAAAAAAAAAGCCTCCAGTCTCAGCACTCCTGAGGCTGAGGCAGGGGGATCACTTCAAGTTTGTTTATTTATTTATCTTTTCTTGTTTCAGAACCTTTGTTTGTTTATTCACTCATTTTTTATGGCCGGCTCAGCCTGCCCTGAGGGCAGGGCTGGCACAGCATGTGGTGCCGGGGATTGAACCGCGTTCCCTGAAGCCACCTAAGCTTTCCTAATCAGGTGCTTTAGACCACTGAGTCATCTCGTCGGGCCCTGATCACTTCAAGTTTGAAGCCGGCCTGGGCTACATAGTGAGCCCAAACCTAGCCTGAATTACTATAGTGAGATCCTAACTCAGAAAATAAACAGAAAAACCTGAATACACGAAGCAAATGATTGTAAGATTATTTTGTTCTGGATTCAACAGCATTGTCCTAAAATTATAAATTCCCTTATCTGCCTAAGTACCTATTCACCAGGGCTTGTGTTCTTCAAGTCATGTCCTCCATAAAGCGGTTCACAGTTTTGTCTGTCTCATCCTCGCTCTTCCTCCCCCCAAGGGTATATCTGAAGAGGTGTTGTGCCGATGCAGAAGAGTGCTGCCTTTGTGGAAGGTTTCCCTTTGGGCTGAACAATGTCTCCTGTGCTCAGTCAGGGCGCTGGCCACCACCTGGGCCCCCACTGCTGGGCTGCCTTTTGCTGAGTACTTGCCTCTCGGGGTCATCACAGTCACCTTCAGTTCGGGCCCAGCAGCTGCTGAGTCTTGAAATCCCTCAACTGATTTCAAATGCAGGAAGCTCTGGAAACCAAAGGCTCTCTGGTAGCTCTTTTGTTTGTTAAACCAACTCCAACCCAACATAATTTGGTAGGAAAGCCAAAATTCCCTGAGCTGCAGCCTGGCGTTCTAGTGGCGCCTGCTAATGTCTCTGTTGTGAGAGTTCTACTTTTCTGCAAAGGTGTGACTGGGTGTGCCTCCTGAGGCTGCTTTAGACCCCTCTGGGGAAGTTAGTACCTGCTGCTCCATGCCCCATCCTTCCAAAATGACGTCTGGGTCTGAGAACGGACTCAGACCCCAGGCATCTGGAGAGCAGCATGACCAGAAGTCTGGGCCTGCTCCGTACCCGTGCCCAGTTCTCAGGGTGGCACCTGCTGCCACACTGCAGGGCCAAGTCTTCTGCCCTAACCTGTCCACACCAACCTGCCTCTTGGATAACAGTCATATGGAGATCTGGCAGGTGGTGAATGGTGTCCCAGGGGGACTATGGCCACTGTACCACAGCTGCCTGTTGCACTGAGCTCTGGAATGACCAGGAGTCCAGATAGCCTGCCGCAGACAGTGCCAGTCTTGTCTCAAGGCCACTAAGCTCAGGAAGCTCCTGTTGGCCTTGCTAAATTCTCGTGCTCCCTCGGGCTTCTGATTTTGTTTAGTAGGAGCTTGGGACCTGGCTCAGCAGAGAGGCCTCGCCGCCAACAGGGATCAGCTGGACTGGCCCCTTTACCGATGAGTGGTTATCCCAGGTCCACCTGTGCAGTCTGCCTAAACCCTCGGAATTACTTGCCAACTCCAGTCAGCTTCCCCCTTTGGCCCCGCCTCTTCTTCCAAGCCTGCTCCAAATGAAGCACTGGCCCCTTCAGGCCCAAGAAAGGGCTACTGAGCCACCCAGGATGCTGTATGGGTCCCTACCCTCTCATCTTCAGTAGGCAGATCCAATCATTCCACGTGGTGCCCATAAACAAAACACTGTGTGCTACTTTGTCATTGTCATTTGTCAATTAAAAGTAACCCATTGAAAAATAAAATAAAAGTATCCCATTGAGCTGTGAGCAATGAAGCTTTTTTTTAAAAATGTATTTGGTTGTTGCAGGGTCTCACTATGCAGGCAGGACTCACGGTGATCCTCCTGGTTTCAGCCTCCCCAGCACTGGGATTACAGGCATGTGCCATCATGCTTAGACTCTGGCCTGCTCAGCCTGCCCTGCGGGCAGGGCTGGTGCCACATGTGGTGCCATGTGGTCCCTGAGCTTTGCCTAAGCATGCCTAAACAGGCACTTTAGTCCACTGAGCTTTAGTCCCCCAAGCTATCTCACTGCCCAGCAGAGCATTTTTGTAGTAACCGCTGTGTCAGAGCCTGAGGATTGAAAGTTCAAAGCCTTCTTGGGAAACTTGGTGAGACCCTATTTCAAAATAGAAGTAGAAAGTCTGGGGATACAGCTCAGTTGTAGAGCATTTGCTTACTTTGTGGGAGCCCTGAGGATCAATTCCCATTATTCCCCTTAATCCACTTACCCCCCAGAAAGGATGGCATGGTGGTACATATCAGGAGGCTGAGGCAGGAGGATTACTGTGAATTTGATTAAGACCATCCTAGGCTACATAATAAGATCCTGTACCAAAAAACAAACAAGGAAACCGCCTCATGACCCCATCTGCTCAGGTGTTTCCCAGTTCACTGTTGTTGCACACACTGGTCCTGTCTGAGGTGGCTTTGACTTCACCAGACTGGTGAGGCTCAAGGGTCCACCTAGAGATGCAATCTACGACTGCCCAGAGGCCCCTGCATGGGTTGCACAGTGCTGCCACTCTCTGTTCTGCCTCCTGCCCTCCTCCCAGGCTGCCCTCATTCCTCTCTGAACAGTGGCAGCACCTTGCATGAGCCCTGCACAGGAGCTGGCTGGAGTGGTGCGGCCCGGAGGAGGTGGACTGCGTGGTCTGCAGTAGTGTGGGCCACTGGTCCTGTGGGTTCCTGGGCACAGGTGTGCAATGCCTGAGTGATGGTGTCCCTCAGGCAGGCCTTGGTGGTGCCAAAACAGCAGCGAGAAAATCTGGCTGAGTCTGAGCCTGTAGTTGATGATGGCCTGGGAGTCACCACCAGGCAGGGCATCCTTTTGCACTGCTGTAGCTAGGGTCTGCAGACCAGCTGGCCGTTTGCACAAGCCCTGAGCCTTAAGGGGCTTGTGGGAGGAGTCACTGCCCTGCCCTGAGCTCCCAGAGACCCTTTCTGGGCTGCACAATGCACCTCCCGGGGGTCATTGTTCCACTGTGCTCCTCACACAATGGGCACTGCAATTAGCTCTCAGATTCCCTTCTTCCTAAGAGACTCAGCCATGAAGATTTAGGGGAGGCTTGAAGGGATGGGAAGAGAAGGGGTGCAGCCCTGTTGTGGGCTTTTTGAGGGCATCAGGGGTTAAGGAAACAATATAAATCTTCCAACAGAGGCACCCCAGAGTTTGTTAGAATTTTCAGTCTCTAGCATCCAAGCTAGCAGCTGCTTTGTTCCAATCTACTTCTTCTGCTAAACATTCTTACTTGGTTTGGCAATCAGGTGACAGATAAAGTGTTTCTGAGCATAACTTGTTCCCTCTGCTGCTGTGCTGCTGGCAAGCAGAGGGGGCAGAGGGGCCTCAGGGCAAGGAGTGGAAGCTCTTTGCAGGAAACCTGCCCCTCTCTCTCCTGGAGGCTGCACATGCTGGGTGCCACCTTTGAATCACAGCACCATGTCCCCAGAGTTAATCTTGTTAGCTGAGCCAGTTCCCTGTGCTTTGTCACCTAACCCTATTCCTCACTTTTGGTCTCAGGGAAGGTGCAATGAAGGACCTGCTCACTGCGGAGGACCCAGCAGGACCTCATGCTAGCTGGGCCAATCCTCTGCCCTCTCAGGAGCCACACCCCACCCAGGCTTTAGACTTGACGCAACAAAATAAAGCAGTCACTTAGCTTTTCTAAACTGAGGTAAAAGTTGGTGTAACCTAGCAGGGGTTTACATAGAAAATGGATAACCATTGTAGCTATATAAGTGCATAGCATCCTGCTAGACTGATGAAATGAACTGTTTTTACCTGTCAGCCACTATGATGATTTAAGTGGCTGTGTAGATTATCCTAATCTGATTTGAGTACTGATCAGTTATTTCAATCAGTTACAAAGGACTTTAGCCTTGACTCTAGACAAATTGAGTACTTCGTTTTTATTTATTTATTTATTTGGTCTTTAGGATCATAGGGTCATAGGGTCCTGTTATGCACTTCAGGCTGGGCCTTGAGCTCCTGGTGATCCTTTTACCCTAGGCTCCCAAGTATTGGGATTACAGGTGTGTGCCACCTTGCCTGGCTTTAATATTTACTTTGACTGCTCTGGAAAAATCTGACCCTAAGGGTCCCCTTTACAGCCACCCACCATGAGGTCACTGGCACCTGAGTGTGGCAGTGGGCATCTCGTCCGCCAGGAGACCCTTGCTGCAGGCCAGACTCACATTGTCGGACCACACACAGCCAGCTGGGGCCTGGAGCAGGTCTGTGCACGGGCCCCTGGCAGGGTCCTGTGTCTTCGTACCCCTACAAGTGAACGCTGCTAAAGCAGAGCCCCTGTCATTGGGCCAGAGAGATAGCTCAGTGGCCTGAAGTGCTTGCTTAGGCAAGCTAGGGAATGACAGGGATTGAAGTTTGATACCTGGCACCACATGCCACACCAGCCCTGCCCCCAGGGTGGGCTGAGCCAGCCACCAAAAAATAAAAACAAGAAGAACTCCTGTCACCTCCCTGGAAACCTAGTGCTGTAAAGGACATACAACAAACAGGACTGAAACACCTCAAAGTGAAAAATAGCAGAAAATCCAAAGCAAGGCCAGTGGAGTGCGTGTTGCGCTGTGTGTGGGCATCCAGGCAACACTGTGCCACAGGGAAGAATTCTGGGAACGCAGAGGGGCAGACACCTCACTTTGCTCACCAGGCGATCCAGAGACAGGGACACACAGAATGCAGTTCCCAGGGTGCCTGGCCTGCAGGGCGTCTCCTGGTCCACGCCCAGCCTGGCCCAGCTTTGCAGGTTGCACATTTCAGTGAACATGAAACCCCAGGCGGATGTGGTGCAGCTGCCAGGTGCAGGTGCAAGGCTTTATCACCATGGGATGCACAGCAGATCCTGTGACCAGGGTGCCTGTCTTGGAGCAGCTGTCTCCAGGGCCTGTCTGTCAGCTTGGTGGGCAGCTCAGTGCCTCAGGCCCTGTCACCTACTAACATCTCCATGGCTCTCTTCCCACACATGGCTCTGGCCACTGGAGATAGGCTTGCTGAGCTGCACATCACACACAAGCATCACAGCTCGTGTCACCCCAGGAGTCTGCAGGCACAGGAATGTACCACACTCACAGGGGCTGGTACAAGTGCTCCAAAGTGCTTGTCTTTTTCCTGGAAAGCTCCAGTTTTCTCACTGATAGCAAACACTGTAGGTGTTTTTTGTTTTTTGTTTTGTTTTTTGGTTTTTTTTCTAACAGAGCAGTGCACTTAGTTGAATGCTAAGCAAATGGCCACAGTCACCCACCAGTTGCCCTTTGGAGTGTGGCCAACACTGCCTGGGTGATGCCCCTGGCTCAGGTGCAGGGTGGATATTGGGGGTGCAGCAGAAGCACTACAGAAAGGGAGGGGCCAGGACTCAGCTGGCGCCTTCCAGCACCTAGACTGGTGCTCAGGACCTGCTGCACTTCCTCGTGTCAGAGAAATGCCAGCACCGAGATGAAGGAAATGACATCTCAGGACCTCGTGAAGCGAGCTCCCTGTGAGCAGATGCTGGGGCCACAGAAAGCAACGAGGCTGTAGGGTCATCTGGCAGAGACCCTGACCAGCCATTCTCATCTATGACTAGGGCACTGGCATGGGTGAGGGAGAACAGGCTGGTGCAGACGGTGACTCACACAGAGGCAGCCCAGGAAGGCTGACGGTAGAAAGCTGGGGAAGCACGGCTGGAACCACAGCGGGTCAGAAGGTCAGGGCCTGAGTGCTGCGTGTAAGCCTTTATTTTGTGGGCTATGAGACCCACTGCAGAACAAAAGCAGGGGCCTGACATGACTGAGTGTATGCATGCATGCGCATGTGTATGTGTGTGTGTTCTGTGTATATGTGTATGTGTGTGTGTGTGTGTGTGTACTCCAGGGAGTATGGCTCACTGAGTTGTTAAATTGCCTACACTGGGCTTACACTTAGAATCTTCCTGCCTCAGCCTCTTAGAACACTGGGATTACAGGCATGCACCACCACACCTGGCTGAGACCATGGACTGTGTACTGTAGACCAACCATCCTGGCATCGTAAAGAGTGCCCAGGCAGCTGGTGACACTGTTGGCAGGCACCAGGAAACAGATGACCAGGGCTACAGCCAGGAGGTGGCAGTGGGGATGGAATTGGAGACCCCTGGCAAGTCCTTGAGGTTTGGAATCGGCAGGATTTTGCAACTGATTTTGAGCTGAGAGCAGGAAGGGATGGGATGAGGCAAGCGCAGCCTGAGGTGTGACGAGGATGAGAGTGACGCGTGCCTGCCTCAGCATGGGAGGCCCTGGCCCTCATCTCCAGAACGGGGGGGGGGGGGGGGAGAAGAAGCAAGGCAGGCTGGCAGGGTCGGCAGCACCTGGGCCTTCCTGGGCCTTCTCCCTGGCGGAGCAGGGCAGAGGCACACAGCCCCCCTTTCCCCACCTAAACGCTTCAGTGGGGAGCACACCTGGTGGCTGCTGTCACTTACTGAGGACAATTCTTTATGAGCAGCACAGCTTATAAAATGTGTGTTTTTGTTCCTAATCTAACAGACTTGGGTCTGTAAAGGGTGGTGGGAAGTTCCAGTTATGGATCATGTGTCCTTTTCACACCAGCACTTGTTTTAAAAGAGAGGACGGCTCTTTTCCCTGTCTCTGGTTTCAGTTCTCAGAACCATGCTACTGCTTTCCACATCACACACTCAGTAGCCAGGCACAGTAGAAGCAACCCTTTTCCATGGTGCTGGGTGGCCACCTTAAAAGCACCCGCATGTTCCATATGTGTCAATCATGCAGTGAGTGACAAGAGAGGAACCTGAGTTACGCATTTCAGGGCTGGCCTCAGGCTCACCCTGATCCTCCTGCCCATCCTCCCAAGTACTGGTAGTACCGGTGCGTGCCCCCACGCCCAGGTATCTTCATGTGTTTTTATTTTAAGCATTTCGGCTCTCCTGATACACACTGACTTTTCCTCTTTGTTTGGAAGGGGTGGGGTGAGCATAGGCCTTCATTTCACCCCACCTTCTCAGCTTGTCGCTCTTGATGGTGAGCTATGTGCTGTGCTGCTGTTGCGGTTCTTGTCACGTTCGTGGTTTAGCTTAAAGCTGTTCTATGGGAAGTCAACCCTGCATTGTCAGGTACCTAACAGCCAGAACCTAGGCCGCAAGCCCCCTTCCCTGGGCGGACTGTTCCCTAGACACAGTTTCTACATCAGAGGAGCAGGGCGGGTTAGCTTCAGATAGCTCCGAGGTCACTTGTGGTCGCCTGTCGCAGCCACACAGCAGCTGGGAAGAGAGCTGGGGTGCATGGTGTCAGGAGGCAGGGAGCAGGACACGAGGTAGTTGTGTCTTGGGAAGAGGCACCGAGCCCGTGAACCCACATGCTTTCCCGAGGACCAGGCCACCTACCCGAGGAAGGGCCTCCCCAACCATATTGGGCAGTTGGCTGGGTGCTGATGTTTGTTTGTTTGTTTTATTGTTATTGTTGTTGTTTAGAGACAGGGCCTCACTCTGTATCCCAGCCTGGCCTCAAACTCATGGCCATCTTCCTGCTCCAGCCTTCTTAGTGTTGAGGTTACAGGCTTGGGCTGCTGTGGCCCAGCTTGGGTGCTGGTTTTGTAGCAGGGATGCCTGTACTAACTTTTAAGATGTTCTGCTGTTTTTATAGAGCTCTTTAGCTTTCAGCCTCAGAGCCCACTGACTCCAGTTGGTGCTGGGTGTAAGATGAGGCCCTTGCTCTGGTATTGGGCAACTCGGCCAGAGTGACAGGGCCTGAGGCCCTCTGGCTGCTGGAGTGCTTCCTCCTGGCGGCTCTGGCAGGGAAGGCACGAGGCCTCCCCGACCCTTAGAGACTGCACACTGCGTGTCAGCAGTGATGAAAGGAAGCCACCAGATCTGAAAATCCGTGAGATTAGGATCTACAAGTGTGTTCCTGTGTGTTCACATGTGGGCCCATAATGTGCGCCTGTGGCTAACCACAGGCTGTGGCAGGACGCACAGCTGCGGTTAGCCGAGGGTGCAGCCCTGCTGGGGGTGGGGGAGGTGAGTCAGGCAGCAGGGCCAAGCTCGGCTGCCCACTGCCACGTTTCAGCTGCCATGGAGCATGGCTGCATCACAAGTGGATAGGCAGCCTGCCTGGGGTGCAGAAGCAACGACTCTGGTTGCACTGTTTTGAGCAAGGCCGTTTTCCTGCTTTGAGGTGGTTGTGCAGGACTGCAGGCAGAAGCCAGGCCTCGAACCAGCGGGCAGCATGGTGAAACTTAGCATGGTGAGGGTTCCTCAGAATACCAGGGCCTCTACCTGTTTATTTTGGAAACTGCCTCTTGAGTCCATGGCTCCCCTATGAGGGATGTTTTTGAATATCCAATGCAGGGACCATGCAGGAAGCTATAAATGTGCAGCCTGCGTGTTGTGGGGGCCCCAGTAACGGATGAAGTCATTTGATAACTTGCACCTCTTGGCTCCTCGGCAGTAATCCCTTCTATCTACGCAGTGCGGTAATCTTCTCTAAGTACTTTCACAGATACCATTTGACAAATCCTTGCTCCCGTCAGTCCTGGGAGGTAACTGAGCCCTCAGCTGGGGGTGAGGATGGGGGAAGTAGGACTCGGCCCCTTACCTCTTCTCTGAGTTCTTTCATTCATATTCATTTATGTTATTTCTCTACCCCAGTTGCCATGTCTCACTTCCTCCTGAGTGGCTAGGGCCACAGCTCGTTCCAGTGGCATACATGTTCGTCTGCTTTTTTCTGGGGGGTGGGGGACAGGGTCTTGCTGTGTAGTCCAAGGTGACCTGGAACTCATGGCGACTCTCCTGCCTCAGCCTCCTGAGTACTGGGATTACAGGCTTGTGCTGCCTTGCCCAGCTTATCTGCTTTGTTTTATCATGCTGCTTATGTTCACTTTGTCATCAGGACTGTCCCACTGAAAAGCCCTGCCTTGGAGCCCGTAGACCCAGGTGAGTGGCCAAGGAAGCCAGCTGGGCCTGCTTGGGAGCCGGAGCCTGGCAGTCCCCTTTGTCGGGCAGCTTCTCACGCTGGCCTCTGTGGTCGCATTGGTGCCGAAGCCCCTCCCAGCCCCTTCCTGCTCCTCACGCTTCCTTTTGGCCCACTCGCCCCACCAGACGTGCTGGCTGTCACCAGTCCAAACCCATCTGTGCTTTCTGGATGGTGTGACGGGCGTGGGTTCCAGCAAGCCCACGTGCCGGCCGCAGCGCGCTCTCCAGCAGCAGCCCCAGGCCCCAGTCTCTCTGGCGTGAGCACTGACCTCACGTGGCCCAAGTCCCAGGACATGGTGGCTTCCAATGTGTCACTAGCTTTGTTTTACACTAACTCCATTTGTCTTGTAAAAAAACGCCACTTAGGGTAGCCTGCTGCTGGCAGAATGGCTTCTTCTTTTGCTGTCACATTCATCCTGGCCCTCAGCTGCACCCCTCCCTGTACCCTGTGTGGTGCCATTGCCTTTGCTTTAGCCACGTGGCCACTGTGGCCCTGTGGTGTCAGAGCTGGGCACCTTCTTCTAGAGTACAGAGGAACAGAGGGCAGAGCCTTGGCATCATCGGGCCTGGATAAGACTCAGGTTCCTGCCCTGGCACTAATTCTGAGCCTAGGCCCCTGTAATGTATCAGATTGGACCAGGAGATGGGATCACACTGTCCTCACTGTGGGGCGTGTGTGTGTGTGTGTGTGTGAGACTGGGCCCCAGAGCTCTAGCAGAGGCTGGGTTGCTTGTTCAGCCCACGTCCTCCAAGTTGCCCAGAGTGCCAAGCTCCCTTCCACCCCTGTGGGGAGAGTAGGAAGGAAAACTGACCCCCAAAAGTGCTCATAGGGAGTGAGCCAGTGAGCAAATACAAGAGCCAGCACTTTGCCCGGGCCCTGGTCCTGGAGAACTAAAACAGGGGCTGCAGGGCTGAGCTCCCAAAGCTGGCACGTGTGGGTCCCTCTACTGGTTGTAGGGTTGGTGCCGATTCTCATGATCACCCCAGCTTACGGTGGTTGTGGCTGTGATCCCTATTCTTTTGCTTTTGAAACAGAGTCTCACTGTCCAGTTCAGGCTGGCCTTGAACTCACTTTGTAAACCAGGCTGACCGCGAATTTGCAGCAATCCTCCTGTGTCAGCCTCCCAAACACTGGGATTACAGGTGTGCACCACCATGCCTGGCTGGCTGTGGTTTTTTGAGTAACTGCAGGGTGCCTAGGACTCCCCTCACGTCACCTGCAGCCCTTGTCCCTGGTATATGCTTGGTGCCCCATTCACGTGTTTTGAGTTGGAATCCAGTCCTTGGCATGCTAGGGAAGCCTCCGCCCTTGAGCCACAGCTTGCCCTCTCCTTTACAAAGGCAACCTGGAATCTGAGAGGTCAAGCTGTCACCGGCATCACCTCCCAGCAAGTGAGGCAAGGGATTTTCTGAGTGCAGGGCCCAAGCTCTTGCCACATGACCCCCACCTTTGTCCCCAGGACCCTGGGTCTGCTCTTTCCCAGCCTCACCGTGTGTTCTGTGACCAGGTGACACTGCTGGGGGTTCTTCCACAAAGCTCAGAGCTCATGCAGCAGAGGAACCTTGACTCTGTATGCAGTGCCGGCGTTTCCTCAGAGCTTTTCCAAGTTACCAGAGATCTAACCGGCTCCAGCTCTCCTTGTTTATAGAAGCCATGCTGACTTAAAGACGATGGAGCGCTGCCCGGTCATACCAGGCGATAGACTGGGGGCTTTTAGGGGCAAATGGATGCAAGCAGAAACAACTCATAATGGAAGTAAATCAGCCCCATATGTGTAAGCATCATATTGTTTCCCTAGTGTAAAAACTGAAAAAATAATTAAGACCCAAAAAGTACCATAGATACCATGGCAGGGGAAAATGCTCAAAAGGAAGGAACAACTGGATGGGGAAAATGAGAAAAGAAAGAAGGGAGAAGGGGAAAAAATATGTATGTATGATGCATAAGATAGCTCAGGTCATTTGTACTACTAATATCCATTAGTTTGTTGGAAAAAAAAAATGGTTTGTGCTTACATTGTTAGACCAATTTTGCATGCCTACAGCTAGAAATCTGAGCAACTACCTTGAAGGAAACAGTATCCAATATAATAGCCATTGTTACTTTGTTATCATCTCATTTTGAAATTCTGTATCATTTTTTATTATTTAAAGTCTCATAGGAGCTGGGCATGGTGGTGCATGCCTGTAATCCCAGCACTTGGGAGGCTGAGGTGGGAGGATTGGTGTGAGTTCAAGACCAGCTTGGGCTACAAAAGGGAGCTCAAAGCCAGCCTGAACCACATAGCAAGACCCTGTCTCAAAAAGACAAAAACAACAACAACAACAACAACAACAAAAAAAACCCCACCAAAGTCTAATAGGGCCCACCAGATAGCTCAGCAGACTAAAGCACCTGCTTAGGCAGAGTGCAGCGGCTGGGGTTCAATCCCAGAAGTGCCTTGTTGGCCCCACTCCCAGGGCACCGTTGAGATGGTGCTTGGGAGGCTGAAAACAGGAGAATCACTGTAAGTCTAATCTACCTAGTGAGAACCTGTAGACCCTGCACTAAACACATTGAAATAAATAAAGTTTTGCTGCTCAAGTTATGGCAAGCACACAGGGTGTGTACAGCTACAGGGCAGCCTAGGGATGCACTGTGAGAGAGCATCGCCTGCTTTGTGTCTGGAAGCCATCAGCGTTTAATTTGTGCTTCTCAGTCGGGGTGCAGTTTTGCAGGTCTGGAACCTGGGAGGCCAAGGCGGGAGGATCACAAGGCCCGGCCCCACTCAGGCAACTTAGTGATTTACCAAGACCCTGTCTCCAAATAAATAAATAAATGTGGAAACATAATTTCCATGCCATGACTTTCAGCAAGAAAGGGCAGAAGTGAGCTGTGTGTCTGCAGGAAATGGTCCCAGGAGAGTTGGGCCTCCTGTCCTGGCCTTCCCTGTAGGCAACTGCACCTGTGTCATAAACATGAGTCTGCCTGAGGTCCACATGGATGCCAAGGAAGAGTTGTGTTGGACTTGTGTGTGGCTGGGAGCTGAGCTCAGCTGAGGCTGGCATGCTGGGCAGAAAGCTCACAGTGCCTCCAGGATGTGGAGCCATGTGGTTCTTGTCCTTTTGCAGCTGGCTTCTCTTACAGTGCTGTTGTCCCATAAGTCAGAACTGCATTTTTCCTGGCCAGGTAATATTCCACCACGTGCCTACACTATATTTTATTTATTTATTTATTTCTTGTTTCAGAACCTTTGTTTGTTTATTCACTCATATTTTATGGCCGGCTCAGCCAGCCTTGAGGGCAGGGCTGGCGCAGCATGCTGGGGATCGAACCGTGGTCCCTGAAGCCGCCCAAGCTTTCCCAAGCAGACGCTTTTAGACCACTGAGCCATCCCACTGACCCCTATGCCCACACTATAGAAAGCCTGCCTGGACCTTGCCTCAGCCTGAAGGACTCCATATCTGTAATCCTAGGGAAGTTACTGGCATTCCAGTGAGTTCGACCTGCCACTTCCAGTGTTATCCACAGGAAGAATACAGAGCATAAGGTGTGTTTATAGTCGTGGGGAGCTGAGGGGTCCTAGATCCCACTAGGATGATGCTAACTAGAACAAAGGCCTCCATGAGGGCTCAACCTGGGTTTTATTAATTTGTGAAGAGGGGACTGGTTTGGGGATCTGTGACAATGACAGAGGGAGAAGTAGGTGAGTGCTGTGAGCTTGGGTAGGTGGGAGGCACATTGGCCCTCTGCAATATGCGGAGATAGACAGGCATCTCACAGATGGGGTGGTGCCTGGGGTTTTCCACATTGGGGCTTCAGCTGTGAGGTGTACTTCTCATGTCCTGAGAGGTTGGAGCCTCTTACTGTAGGCCCAAGCTCAGGCCACAGCGTGGGGTCTCGGCCTGGCTCAGCACACCTCTTGGGAAGCGGGTGGCCACTGCTCTCCCTTGCTTTATAGATGACCCATCCACCCATGGCTAGGCCTATCTGCGTTGCTTGAAGCCAGGCTCAGCCAGCATAGAGGCCATCGCACTTCTTCAAGGCGAGCTGTGCTGGTGTCCTCCTGAGGTGGTCTGTGTTCTCTGTGCGTGCGCCCACTCGTGGCCACGGGGCAGTTTCTATCTCTTGGTTATTGTGAATCTTGCAGGTGTGCGGATAGGCATCTGCCCGCTCTTAGTTCTGCTGCTGCGTACTTAGCAGCCAGGTAGCTGACCATGTGTTCATTCCAAGGTGAGCTTTTTTTTTTTTTCAGCACCGGGGATTGAACTCAGGACCTTGCGCTTGCCAGGGAAGTGCTTATTCTACTGAGTTGAGCTTTTTGAGGACGCCCCCCCCCAGCGCCCTCCACAGGGACTGCACCACCTGGCATTCTTACAGGCAGGGCAGAGGAGGGTTCAGATAGCTGTGTGCCTCTGGTGCTGGCTCTGTTCACTGACTTTGATGATAGACATCCTTGCAGGGGCGGAGGTGTGGCCCGTGTTTCTGGAATAGCTAGTGACATGGGCCATGTTTTCACGGGCACTCTGGCCTCCCGGAGGAGAAATTTGAAACATCTTCTGTTCATTTTTAAATTGGGCTGCTTACCTTCCTGTTGGCGGGCGGAATGTTTGGAATTTGAAAGAACAGATGCCACTGAGCCCAGGTCCTGCGTGTTCTCTGATGGGTGTGGATAGAACCGACTGTCTCTGCTCCCTCCTGGTGTCCTCCTACGTTTTTCTAGTCACATTTCAACTCTATGTATGTATGTGTGTATGTTATGACCGGTACACCCCTGCGGGTGGGGCTAGCACAGCATGTGGTACTGGGGATGAAACCGCAGTCCCTGCGGCTGCCTAAGTTTGCCCTTTAGATCGCTGAGCTATCTCTTAGGGCATCTAGTCACATTTCAAATTAAACTCTAAATGTTACTCTAGTAAAGAACCATGCTGCAGATCCATAGCCTGGAAAGTCCTGCTGTTCAGGAGGCAGGGACCTGAGGGAGGGGCCGAGGGGTGGGCACAGGGTAGGAGTGGTGAAAATCCTCAAGTCTGCACCCCCCCCCCAGTAATTATTACGCACTGCAAACACACACTACTAATATGGATTTCCTTGAATTTCCAAATATCTGTGTCAAAATTGTGTAACTGCTTATATCACATTGTATGGAAAGTTATTAGAATATCAATGATAGTCAGAAAATATCATTTACAAGCTAAGTCAAAGATATTTGATACTCAGAAAGCTAGTGATGATAAGCCCAGTACCTATGTTATAGAGTAATAGTATCACAAAGCTTTTCTGCTGGAGGGTTAAGAATGTAAGTTAACAGATCCACAATTGGAGAAAAAGAAGGGCTATAAGGATAGCCAATATTTTGGCCCTAGCCCTTCAAGGTCAATAAAGACCCAGGATATAACAGAACCTGTGCTGTAATATCCTATAACTCAGAGGTGTCCCAAATTTCCGGGTCAAGGAGATTATGAGACCTCAGAGGAAAGGGATGAATGAACTGCAGTGCGTCTAAGGAGAGTCACCCAGAGAAAAACATTCTCTCAGGTTTTCACAGAAAGCAAAATGGCCAAGCAATGGCCGTGACTTGTCCCGAAGGCTGACACTAACAACAGTTCTACAAAGTACTGCCTATGGTCCCAAACTTAATCCTGAGGGGATTTGACCCTGGAAGATACCAAAAAAAAAAAAAAAGAATGTTTTGTTATACAGGTCTTGCTTCAACTTGCCCTTGACCACCCAGCAGGAAAAAAAAAAAAAAAAAC
>PVJA010029967.1:0-26214 GCA_004027025.1 Myocastor coypus
CCCCCCCCCCCCCCCCCCTTTTTTTTTTTTTTTTTTTTTTGAACCCCTCCAGCCCATGCTCCAGCACTAAACCCATCAAATAGACCGTTTGGCAACCGTTCCGGTACACAAGTCTACCAGGACTACTCAATCCCAAAGCTCCACCTCCACCTACAGAGACAGGGTCTCGCTATGCAGTTCAGGCTGGCCTTGAGCTCACTTTTGTAGCCCAGGCTGGGCTCAAACTTGCACCGATCCTCCTGCCTCAGCCTCCCGAGTGCTGGGATTACAGGCATGAGCCACCACGCCCGGCCCACCTTCTAAAAATATAACATGACTACAATTTGTGCTGTGCACCAAAGTATGCTTTAATTATTCTTCTAGCTTCCAGTTATTAAGTATTACTTGCTGGTTCATTGTGTCAGATTTCTACCAGGTTGTTTGGTGATCTTGGTATTGTATGCATAAAGGTGCATGTTGGCACAGAAGTACAAGAGCTCTATTTTATCAATCAGAAAATACACTCATATTTTAAATATCTTTCATTTGAATAAAATCACATAATGCTGTACATTCATATTTCACTAGGTCTGAAGTATATATCTAAAAGTCTCCGTTTGAGTCTTTAAAACAACAAGATGTCAGTGGGTATTGCTTGCAGGGTGGCGGCGCACACCTCCGGTGCCAGCGCCCTTGGCAGCCGACCTGATGGGTCAGTAGCCAGCTCCATTTGGAACGCTTTGTGCAGCTCAGTGCTGGTGTGGTTATGGTTTCCACTCCCAGTACTGAAAAAAAGAAATTAATAATGCCACACACTTTCTCATGAAGTTGGGTTAAACTGTAAACTCAATTCATTAAGTGGAGAGCCTGGCCTCGCCACTGTTAGCAAGTGTAAGAGGTCCGAACAAGTCCAGGCTTCATAACCAAGAAAGGAGAGCAACAGGACCCTGGAGGGCAGGTGCTGGCTGAAATAATCTAGTTTAGTATTTGCAGACAAAAAGATGCTCAACTGAAATGCTTTATAAAGGCAACGTAATGAATGCTTCGAGGAACATTAAAACATAAAACAGCAATATTTATTTCTATGTCATCTTCCAACAAAACTCAATTCTGATAGAGTAAATTAAACCCTAACTGTGAATAAACAATTGATATCAACAAGATATTTTGAAATCTAAGAGATAAATTCTTGCCAGCAGGTAACTGGACTTAGCTGAGCGACACATGGAGAGTGGCACTGGGCCAGTGCATGTCAAGTTCAGGCTTGTGTGGCAGATGGCGTGGCATGGATTCCATCAGTGCTGAAACAACCCCCTCATCATTCCACTGTTCTTGGCATCAGGACACCGCACGAGGTAGGCTGGGCGGGCGCTGAGAGGACTATGAATTATACACGTGGTCGAGACGTGAAGTGGGCAGATGAGTGTAGGAAATACATTCTCTGGACCACGATTCTGTATGTTTTAGGTGAAGAAATCCATTATTCTGAAAGAACAATGTTGAAAAGCATATATTCTCTGTAATCACTGTCAGGCATTGGTTAACTTGGGGAAATTACCAATAGTTCAAAAAATAAATAAATAAAACTGCAAAGGAATTTTGTGAGTGTAAGGAAAGGAAAAAACTACAGATATTAAATATGCCCTTATATCTATACTGAGATTTTTCGGCCTCATCACATTCAGATTTTAGGTATGAGAAAGTTTTGTTATTTGAAAATAGGCTTTGAGAGTTTGGTTGTTGTTTAATTTATTTAATTATGTGAGACATTCTTTAAAGAGTAGACAAAACTTTATAGGTAGTCTTCAAATTTCATCCGTTTTACTATCAAAATAAAAATATTACTACAGAAAATATATTTAGGAAATTGCAAAAGATATTTTTAAATTCATATGCCAATAAAACACTACTTTCCCAAGCATTCTTGCCATAAGTCAAAACGAATTACATTAAGAAATGTGTTTTGGGACTTGGGTAATGGTTTGGCAGCATAAGTGCCTGCCTGGCAAAAGCAAGGTCCTGAGTATGCTCACTAGTACAAAAATAAAAAAGAGAGAGAGAAACTTCTTTTTAATGAAATACTAGGCTAAAGATACACTTTCTTGTTCCTCCAAAGAAGTTAAGCTTACACCTTTTGTCACAGAAATAACAAATGTGGTGATACATGTCTTATTTTAAGAGTGTATGCTAAGTAAAATACATGGTTTTGCGATGAAAAATATAAATCTCAGAGTTGAATAACAAAAGAAATTTTCCCACAGACTGGCCCTTTCAAATAAAAATAAATACAAGACTTTAAAGTAATGTTGAGATAATGCATGCACTTTGGGGTATTTTTGATTTGTTTTGTTTTCGTCTGTCTATCTTTCTCTGAGCAAAACACAGTGCTCAGCAGTTGCTGGGGGGGCTTTCAATGTGGAAGGCACTCATTGGTAGATAACAGGGTCAAGAGGCGTGGATCTGGCTCCATTTGCTTGGTCAGTGATGGTTCAGATGACAGAGTTAAACCCAACAGAAGGATAAGGAGGCTGGAAAACATTTTTTTAAAGGACATATGTGTTAGTAATTACATACCTCAAATTCAGAAGGAAGATTTTGTCTATATATCATAAAATCAATAAGCATAAGATATGGTGACTATTTGGGGGCCTGTATGATGAAATAAAATAAGAGCAAGAATGGCCTGTCAGACAACTACAACAGTGAAAGTGACACAGTCCAAAACACAGAAGCAACAGAATTATTTGAGCTGTTACTTTAACTCAAGGTCTTGGACCATGATTCTGATTTATTTGAGTGCGAGGTTCTTAATTTTACTGGGAATCACAGGAAATCAAAGATGGAATGAAGTTGTCCATTGACTTAATGAATGAAGAAACAAGAAATGAAGCTAAAAGGCATCATCTAAAGACAATCGCAAGACCGGAGGGGAGAGGGATATTTGCAAAGGATGAAGGGGCCGATGAGATAGCTCAGTGGTCTACAGCACCTGCTCAGACAAGCTTAGCAAGTGCAGGGACAGCGGTTTGATCCCCAGCAGCACCTGCTGGGCCAGCCCCGACCCCAGGGAAGGCGGAGCTGGCCAAAATAAATAAGTAAACAAATCAAGAAGATGTGGTATGTATACAAATCAGTTTCCCTTGATCAGTATATTTATCACTTTTTTTTTTTTTTGTGGGACCAGGGTTCGAACTCACGACCTTGCACTTGCCCAGCAGGCACTTGTGCCTCGGAGCTATCTCCCCAGCCCAGTATATTTATCATGCATAGTAAATATATGAAAGGGGAAAAGACGACAAGAAAAAGACAAGAAAGGTGAAAAAGTAAATGAAACCAGTCCTTAGAAAAAGCACAGCGCAGGAAGGAATAGAGCCCGTCCCAGCAAGGATGAGCATGCGTAGTAGGAACAGCGCCATACAGAAGTGACAAGCATACAAACCTTTCGATGGGGATTACCCCCGAACAGTGGCTGGCTATCCTATTCCAAGCAGTATCAGTGGCACAGGAGGGATAAAAGGAAAGCTGACAAATGATAAAGTGAAAAAGAGACTGAGAAAACATATATAGATGTCTTGTTACAGGCATGCTGCTAGGAAGCAAAAATTTAAACAGAAGTAACTTTATTTGCTAGGGCATGCTGGGATCTAGACCTTGGAAACAGCTAAGTTTCAGGTTCCTTTTCCCACTGGCAATCTAAAGTAGAAGAGAAACATAAGGAGGCCAACAATGGAGTCCGTTTACAATTTGGTTAAATTCTGGGCGGGGCTGGTCTGTTCTCTGGTGCTTAGTTCCAAAATTGCTCCTATTTACGGGAAGCACAGACCAACCACAGAGCAGGGATCAGCACAGGTGGACTCAGGCGGGGCTTGGACCCACGGGGCAGCAAGAGTCGTTATCCTTAGCTTCCAGCTGGGCATCACTGCTGAGATCTACAGCATAAGGAGACTTACAGAAACCATGTTTTTTTTTTTTTTTTTTTTTTTTTTTTTTTTTTTTTTTTTTTTTTTTTTTTTTTTTTTTTTTTTTTTTTTTTTTTTTTTTTTTTTTTTTTTTTTTTTTTTTTTTTTTTTTTTTTTTTTGGTCATAGTTTTAGGGACAGCCAGAAAGCTCAGGGACTAAAGCACCTCTTTAGGCAGAGCACAGGGATGCGAATTCAGTCCCCAGTGTGCTATGCCTTTCCTGCTCCCGGGGCATGATGAGATGGCAATGGAGATTGGGCATGGTGGTGTGGGCATGCCCAGTCTCAATTCCAGTGCTTGGGGGCTCAAAACAGGAGGATCACTACGAGTCTGATCTACTCGTAGTGAGACCTTGTAGACTCCGTACTAAATCCATTTTTAAAAATCATAGTTCTTAAAGTTTTATTTCAGCTTCTCAGTTATAATTATATGCCAAAAGAACTTAGAGCCAGACAATGACCTCAATCTTATATTTTGAGAGAAATCTCATTGTAAAAACATGAATAATGTACTTTCTTCTTGTCAAAATGATGCAAAATAAACACATCATCTAATCTATCCATTTTCTCATTCATATCTTCAGACTGTGCTCCCAGGTTCACTTAATACATTTGAATGAGCATATAATTTCTTCTCACTGTAATGGTGACAACAGGTAGCAGACTGCATGACATTGTCTATCACTGAAAAACAAAATATTAGAAAGGCTTGATTTTTAAAGAAGGTTGGCAAATGTAAAAAACAAATTAATCATCACCAGTTTACTGTAAATCTAATGAAGGCAGGGAAGATAGCTCAGAGCCACAAGTGCCTGCCTGACAAGTACAAGGTCCTGAGTTCAATCCGTAGTACCAAAAACAATTAATCAATCAATCTCACGAGCATCCTATTGAGTTCTTTCATATTTGTATACCCTTTTGTTTTTAAACAATTCAACGCACATATCCTGTGACCCAAAGTAAATGTGTGTCAGAATCATTTGTTAGTGAGCCCAGCAGTGCCCTCTCCGCTTGAGTCTTCTATGATTTTCCACCGAATGCCTTATGCTATTGAATTTTTTGCTCCACACAGATGATTTGAGAATAAGCAAAGAAAATTTGATGTTGTCTTCAAGCAATTGTGCTTCTGGTGCCTGATACCCTCTGCCACCAAACTTTTATTGTGTTTGAGCATTGAGAGTAGAAATAATTAAACCTGTTTTTATTTTATGTGTTTGCTCTGTGTGAAAAGGACCAAATTAATATCTTTTACAAAAACATTATCTGCAGTTGACATGCATTGCAGCAGCCTGGGAAGGAGGCTTTTGTGGAAGGCTGATTGCATCCGTTATGAAAGTAATGGCCGCACGTCTGTTGTTTTGAACATTTGCCACCCATGCTTAAACTAGTAAACATATGCAAGGCCATTCAAACTTGAGGGAAAAAAAAACACATTTTCTTTGAAATCTTCATAAAAGCAAATTGAAAGCTTAGCTGGATTAATTACTCTACAGCACTTTCATGTAGATGAAGTGAGGGAAATTAATTTGTTTAAATGTTAGACATTTTCCCCATGTAGTTGACTGTGTATCCTATACTCATAGAATATGTTGCAAAGTATGAACTTGCATCTTGTGATTTTTTTATGTATTTTTAAAATTTTTATTACTTTCAATAAGAAATAACAGTGCATAACAATGTGACAGTTTCCAAACATGTTAGCAGTAAATTTCAATATTTGATACAATGCATATAGTTGTCCTCTTATTAGTTACACAGAGCACAGGGCGTAGAAATTATACTTTTTCAGATCACTGTTGGAACAACCAAATTTCTTCTCATTGAAGTAAGAGAAAGTAGCTGTATACATAACGCAGTGTTCAATAATCACAGTGGTAAAACTGACAATGTTGGAAGCTGTTGATTTAAGCTCAGCATTCTAATCTACCTTTCTCTTTTATGCCTTGTGGTTAAACTTTTATGCTGGGCGGATAAGGGTAAGTTTAAGCATGACTTTCATAGCAAAACATGTAACTTTTATATCTCTCAAGGTCAGTGAAATCCCCTCAGGATTTACTTTGGAACCATGTGCAATGCTCTGTAGAACTGTTGTCAGTGTCAGCCCTCTGGATGAGTCACAGACATTGCTTGACCGGTTTGCTCTCTGGGAAAGCCTGAGAGAATGCTTTCTCTCTAGGTGACTCTCCTTAGGCACACTATATACCTTCAATCCCTTTCCTCTATGATCCCTTAATGTCCTTGAACAGAAAATTTGGGAAACCGCTGAGTTATAGGATATTACATCATAGGTTCTCTTATGTCCTGAGTCCTCACTGACCTCGAGGGGCTAGGGCAAAAATATTGGCAATCGTTGTAGCTTTTCTTTATCTCTAATTTTTAGTCTGTACACTTTTATTCTTAACTCTCTAGAAGAAAAGCTTAGTGATATGCTTACTTTATAACATAGTTACTTGAGCATGACATGACTGTCTTTCTGAGTAGCAAACATCTAAGACTTAATATAGAATTGGTATTTTCTATCCATCATTGATAGTCTAATAAATCTCTATAGAATGTGATAAAAGCAGTTATACATTTTTATACATTTAGAATTTTAAGTATACACAAAACTGTAGCAAGTCAATCCTATGACATTTTCCCAGTCTCTTACTCTCATTTAATACCCTTTTTAATTTTCTTGTAAACCAACCCTTTACTTGAGAGAGAGTATAGCAGTAACTAAAATTGCATTAGAAACAACACACATCTAGAAGACCAGAATGACAGGCATTATAAGCATATTTTTACTGTCACACATTGCTATCTTCTGTGTCAAAAACATTTTGGAGGCTCCTAGGACTATTATGTAACTCATCCTGTGTATATAAGTGTATGGCTTTGCGCCTGCCATGCTTCCTATCTTTTCTGCTTGCAGTCACTTGATTGTTTAACCTTGAAGTCCTTCATTTCCATTCAGTTGTGTTATGTCTCTCAATTTTTATTAATTCTTTTGAGATCTTATACTAGAGAGACTATTTACACATTTAGGTCTGCTTTATTTCAGTTATGAGTAAATGTTCAAGATACATCCATTTACATATGAAGTCTTCTAGTTTCTCATTCTTTATAGCTGAATAATATTCCATTGTACAAAAGTACCACATCTTTTTCAACCATTCTTCAGATGATGGGAATTTTGGTTGTTTCCAAGATTTGGCTATTACAAGTTGTGCTGCTATAAATATGGGTGCACACATATCACTATAGTATGATGTTTTTAGTTCTTCTGGGAAGATTCCCAGTAAGGAGACAGCTGGATTGAATGGGATTTCCAGCTCTATTTTTTTAAGGACTCTCCACATTGCTCTCCATAATGATTACATGAGTCTGCATCCCCACCAGCAGTGGAGAAGGGTTCCTTTTAACCCACAGCCTCTCCAACGTTTGTTGTTCCTTGATTTCTTTTTATTTATTTATTTATTTATTTATTTATTTATTTATTTATTTATTTGTCTTTTTTTGAGACAGGGTCTCGCTGTGCAGTTCAGGCTGGCCTTGAGCTCACTTTTGTAGCCCCGGCTGGTCTCGAACTCGCACCAATTCTCCTGCCTCAGCCTCCCGAGTGCTGGGATTACAGGCGTGCGCCACCACGCCCGGCTGATTTCTTTATGATAGCCATTCTTTCTGGGGTGAGATGGTATCTAAGTGTCGTTTTAATTTGCATTTCATGAATGGCTAGGAAAGTGGAGCATTTCTTCATGTATATGAAGGCTCGTTGATCTCCTTTCTCTGAGAAATATGTGTTCATCTTAGATGCCCATTTCTGAATTTGGTCTTTGAATGTTGGAACCAAAATTATTTTTCGATCTTTATGGATTCTAGATAGAAGATCTTTGTCTGAATACTTATTAGTTAAAATATTTTGACATTTGTGAGTTGTCTTGTCACTCTGTTGGTAATTTCTTTTGAGATGAAAAAACTTCTTAGCCGGAGGATGTCCCAGTTGTCAATTCTCTTAAGTGTTAAATGTGCAATTTGATTTTTGTCCATGAATCCTTAGCCTACACCAATGTCTTCAGGACTTCCTCCAACTTTCTCTTCCAGGAGATTTAATGTTTCTCTTTTAATATTTACATCTTTAATCCACTTTGACTTTAGTTTAGTGCATGGTGATAGACCTGGGTCAAGTTTTACTTTTCAGCATGTGCAGAGTCAGTGTTTCCAGCACCATTTGTTGAAGAGGCTGTCTTTCTTCCAGTAACTGTGTTTGGTCCCTTTGTCAAAGATAAGGTGGCTGAGTGCATTTGTATTTGCTTCTGCATCTTTTAATCTATTCCGTTGATCCTCAGGTCCATTTTTGGCCAATACCATGCTGATTTTATCACTGTAGCTTTGTAGTATAATTTTAGGTCATGAATTGTAATGCCTCCTGCCTTGTCTTTGTTGCCCAGGACTTTCTTGCAATTCTAGGTCTTTTTTGGTTCCAGATAAATTTTAGCAATGATTTCTCCAAATCTGTGAGGTATTTTGTTGGTATTTTGATAGGTATTGCATTAAATCTGTATAACAATTTAGGAATAATTCTGGCCATCTTTACAGTGTTGTTTCTTCCTGTTCAGGAGCAGGGAATATATTTCCATTTTCTGAAAATCTCTAGGATATCCTTTTTCACAGTGCTATAGTTATGACTGAAAAGATCTTTTACTTCCTTAGCTAGGTTAATTCCCAAGTATTTCATTGTCTTAGTTGCTATCATAAAATGTATTATTTCTTTAATTTCTCTTTCAGTGTGCTTGGTGTCTGTTTAGAGGAATGTTGTTGACTTTTGTGTGTTGACTTTGTAGCGTGATACACTACTGAATTTGTGTATTAATTCTAGTAGCTTCTTGGTGGATTTTTTGGGTTCTTCCAAGTAGATTATCAGGTCATCTGCAAATAGTGATAGTTTTACTTCTTCTTTACCTATTTTTATTCCTTTTATTTCTCTCTGCTGTCTAATGCCTGTTGCTAATGATTCCAGAACTATATTGAATAGAAGTGGAGATAGGGGGCATCCTTGTCTTGTACCAGATTTGAGAGTAAAAGACTTCACTTTTTCCCCATTTAAAATTATGTTATCTGTTGCATTGTCATAGATGGCTTTTGTTCAAATTGAGGTAGAGGCCCTCTATTCCAATTTTTGGTAGGACTCTGAAGAAGAATAAGTGTTGGACTTTTTTTTTTTTTTTGTTTTTTTGAGACAGGGTCTCCCTATGCAGTTGAGGCTGGTCCTGAGCTCACTTTTGTAGCCCAGGCTGGTCTCAAACTCGCACCAATCCTCCTGCCTCAGCCTCCCGAGTGCTGGGATTACAGGCGTGCACCACCACGCCCGGCTAAGTGCGCCACCATGCCCGGCTAAGTGTTGGACTTTAGCAAAAGTCTTTTCTACATCAACTGAGACGACATGTTGGATTTGGCTCTATTGATATAGTGCATCACATTTATAGACTTGCATATATTGACCCATCCGTGCATCCTTGGGATGAATCCTGCCTGGTAATGGTGTATAACCTTCTTGATGATTTGTTGTATTCTATTGACGAGGATTGTATTCAGGATTTTTGCATCTATGTTCATAAGAGAAATTGGCCTACAGTTCACTTTTTTTGTTGCATCTCTCTCTGGTTTTGGTATCAGTGTAATACTTGCCTCTAGGAATGATTTTGGGAGGATTGCTGACTGCCAGTGGCGTGCTCTGCAATCGAAAGCCATCCTCAGCCTTCCTGCCTGTCCTTCAGATGCGACACCATATGCTTTCCGATTTATCTCAAGTAGTTGTAGAATAACAGAAAAAAGGATTAACACCGGAGTGAAACAATCATAGTTTGTCCTCATATAGTGTTGGTGGAGAGACAGTAAAGGTAATAAATGGGTAGGTAGTGAATGTGATGTTTTTATTTTGTGCACCTCCAGAGGTAAAAAGTGAAATGAAAAGAGTGACTGCAAGGTGAAAGAAGGCAGCAGAAAACAAAATAGTAAGTAAAACCAGACCATGAAATAGTGAGTCCCTCCCCTTTTTAAAAATGTATTTAGTTCAGGGTCTACAGGGTCTCATTGCACAGATCCAACTCTTAGTGATCCTCCTGCCTTCAGCCTCCCAAGCACTGGGATTACAGGCATGCACCCACACCCAGGCTTAATCTCAGCACGCCCTGGAGTCGGGGCCACGCTGCAATCCAGGGATCCAACCCCCAGACCCCTTGCCTGCCTAAGCAGATGCTTTAGTCTGCTGAGCTATCTAACCAGCCCGGAGCCTGTTTTTTAAGTAAAATTTGTTGCTGTTCAAAATACACTTGTTTCGATTCCATTCCTTAATTAGTTCATTATGGAATGGGCCCCATGCAAGAAAACCTGTGGCGTCCTGTGTGAGGAATGCGTGGGCACAGGGCATGGCGAGGCATATTGTGGTGCAGGAAGCTTTGTGAAGTCATGAAAACAGAGGAAGAATGTCACCAGCGACACAGGTTTCAAGCAAGGATGGAAAGCTACTGTTCAGATGCCAGATATTAAAATTATACTTCAGGGGCAGAACATTTCTGTCACAAATATCACTCGATAGTTGCCTTGGGTGACAACTATGACACAGGGCAGCACTTGCTACTTCCACTAACAGGACCGAGCATGGGTGGCACGATCAGTGGCCCAGGCTCCCCTGAGCCTATCCTCCATAGGCTTGTGTTTCTTCCATGCTCGTCCTTCCTAAATTGATCAGAGTATGAACAACTGGTAAGTCCAGAAGCCTCAAAAGTTGGAGAAAAGGCTTCTACTTCAAAGGGAAATAGCACATAAATAAAACTGTAAGTGGCTACCACATCTCTAAGCTTTAAACAGATATAAGTTTTTGACACCTAATCTCATCGATGGAGTCAGTTTTTGTTCTGACCCACCAATAGGCAACCTGACCCTAATGCAGCAGATGCCACCTAAGGCCAACACCAAGCAGAAGGTGGGTGAGTGAGGAGTCGATGTCTAGAGCGTCCATTCTGAGGCAACACAGAGACCACTATGCCCCCCAACCTAGGGACCAGTTTGATCCCTGGCACCACATACTGCACCAGCCCCCATGCCGCCAAGGCAGGCTGAGCCATAAATAAATAAATAAATAAATAAATAAATAAATAAATAAATAGTTTAAAAATAAAGGCAAGTCAGAGGCTGGTGGGGTAACTCAGTTGTCTAAAACATCTGCTTGGGCAAACTCAGTCACTTGGTCCGGTGTGGGAGACCGAGGTTTGATCCCCAGCACCACATGCCTCATCAGTCCAGCCCTTAAGGTAGGCTTAGCCATCCAGGAAAAAAAAAAAGAACCCTTCCTCAAGTTTCTCTGTACAAGAAGCTAGAAAGGCATGAATTCATGAACTTCAGGGATGTTTTGAGGCTGGCAAAATGTCTTCTTGAGCAAAACCAGTCAGGGTTAAGGGACTGTGGTTTGATCCCCAGACTCACACGTCATACCAGACCTGCTCTTAAAGCAGCCTGGGCCAGCCAAAGAACAAGCAGAATCTGTCTCAAATTTTGTGCCGGCCAGATAGCTCAGCAGACTAAAGCTCCTGCTGAGACAGAGCACAATGGCCAAGGTTCAATCCCCAGCATTCTGTGTTGGCCCATGAGACAGTGACTGAGACTGGGCATGGTGGCACACACCGGTAATCCCAGGGCTTGGGAGAGTGAAAACAGGAGAATCATTACAAGTCCAGTCTATGTAGTGAGACCCTGTAGACCCTGTACGAAATACATAACAAAATTAAAAAATTATAAATAAATAAATAAGTTAAAAAATTAAAGACCAGTGGGTGGGCCATGGAACCTCCTAACTACACTGCTTGCCAATGAGTACAGTTTGGGTCATTAAAGCAAGGAAAACTATGGTGACAGTTTTATGAAAATATACTTCTTTTTTGTATGGTTAGACTTTATATGTCAGTGGGTACAAGTAGCGAGCATACTGAGAAGTGATATAAATCATATAAATATGATCTGGATATGTAAACATTGTATTATCTTACTAGTCTAAGGACCTATAAATAAAAATCTGAAAAGTAAAATAAGTACTATGAAAAGGAAAGAAACTGGTCAAAGAGAAGGGAAAACTTCAGTGAGGGAAAGGAGAAGAGAAAGAAAAAAATGAGGGAGAAATAAATATATATACAGTACTGTCTTAGTTACTTTTTACTCGTTGCTGGGACAAATACCAGACACTCAAGATGAAGGAAGGAAAGGCTTATTTAGCTCACAGTTTGTGGAGGTTTCAGTCCATATTCGGCTGGTCCAAGGCTGAGCGGAACAGAGCAGACAGCATCCAGTTCATGGACGCAGAACAGCAACAAAATGGTGGCAGAAGTAGCCAACCAAGCAGGGCAACACAGAGCAACAGCTCCAGTCTGTCTCTCTGTCGCTCTTTATATTACATTCAGGCTCTCCGCCTTAACCCCCACCTTAGGCTACACGCATAATCCCAGAAGTACTTCAACCCATAATCCCATCAGTACTAAAACCCATAATCCCAGGGATCATGGATCAAGTCTCAAACTCTAGAAGTGTCCGCCCCCTGACTCAGGAGGCTTTGGGGGCCAACTAGACATAAACCATAACAAGTACCTTGAATAATTATACTGCTGATTTCTGCTGGTCAGTTGAAAGCAGTAGTCAATGCTTAATTCATTTCCTTTTTAATTTTTGCATCTCTTTTGACCAACTCTATGTGCTTATATCTGGTAATCTGAACAACTTATTTGAAGACAACAATGTAGATCAAGCACTGTTGAATTCCCATTACTTATTTAATGAAATTCTTCCTTTTTTTTTTTTTTTTTTTTTTTTTTTTTTTTTTTTTTTTTTTTTTTTTTTTTTTTTTTTTTTTTTTTTTTTTTTTTTTTTTTTTTTTTTTTTTTTTTTTTTTTTGCTATTTTTCAATTCTCTTTAAAAATAAAAAAATGCTTTCAAAAAAGACAACTACATTTCTCTCTTTTTGGTCCCTTTTCTTTCTAAAGTAAAAACACAAACCTAATAGGTATAGGTGTCTATCTTTGCCTCAGTCTCCCTGCTTCTGTGTGTATGGGAAAATTTTCTGCATAAGCCTGCATTTGGGAAAAAAATCAGGTATTAGGATTTGTTAGATATTTTCATAAAAGGCACTTTGTTCTTCAATGTTGAATAGTACAAAAATACCCAGCAAAAAGTCAGTCAGAATTTCAGAAAGGGCGCTGCAGATGAAACCTCCAGCTCACATTCCAAAACGACCCAAGGAAAGAAGAAACACTGGTGAGTTACTGAAGGCTTCCTGCTACTTCAGAGCTGCCCTCTCTGTGAGGCAGTTCTATACAAGCTTAATCCAGGCCCAGGATTTTAGCTTAGTTTGGGGGATTGTAAAGTCTAGAAATGGAGCCAAACTATACCCAAGGGAAAAAGGGTCAATAGTTTACTCACATTACTTATAGAGTTAGTGATCTCTGTTTTTAAAACTTTTCCCTTTGGTAGTAAAATTACCATAGTGTCAAGGATGGAATAATAAGATTTAATTCAATGCATTAATGCAATTTAATTAAGTAACCCATTTTTAATAAACTCAGTTTTAAAGATCTTCCTGTAAGTCTGAAAACCTTCCCTGCCATGCAGGCAAGATTCACACGATGGGGGACCACACATGGGGGACTGGACTCTTCATAATGGTTCGGAGTCACCAATGAGTCCCCTTGTGTCCCACACAATGTCCTGCATGCATAGGGTAACTAGATAAATGAGTGGCTGATGATATATTTTTGTTTGACTTACAATTTTCCAATTATTTAAATAATTTCTTACCATTTGGTAAAAGGACAACTCATTGTTATTCAAATTTTTAATTAAAAAATTACTAATACTGTTCAAACTGTAGTTTTTTAATGGAGGGCATTAAAAAGATTCTCTGGGAAGATGATTTGGGGTCACAGACAATCAATAGGTTCTTTAGGTAAGAAAAAGAAATATCTGCACAAAGGCAGAAGGTGGTCGGAGAACGAGATTCAAGGCCAGAACCTGCCTGACTCATTACCAGTCTGGCAGTGTAGCTGTTGGTTTCTGAAATTCTATTTGTATACATAAGCAGCAACACCCCATGTAGCACTGTTACATGTGACGTGTGCATAGTTTTCAGTATGACGTGGAATGTGAGGCAGTTGTTTTATGTTTCTTTCCAATTTTTTTAAATTTATTTTTTGAAGTTTAGACAGTGTCTTTTTCATGGGCTTGCTGACCGTATGGCACACAGCACTCGCCATTTTGATTTTCTTTACAAACGTGGAAGTCATTGAATTCATCTTCAATTCATTTTTATCATAAATATATAGGAAATAGAACTTGAGAATTAAGGAAAAAATGAATGTAAAAGAAATATAAAAAAATAAATATGAAGCTAAAGTAATGTCTGAGAAGAGAGGCAGCGTATCTTAGGGTGGCCACTGGAGCAGTGACCTGAGCCTCCCAGCTGCCCTCAACACCAAAGCATCTGATACCACTTGCAACATGGAAGCAACGGAATTGGTGGATTTTCTGGGAACAGGTGATCTAAAGGCAGTTTTCTTGGCCCTGTGCCCCATCACCATCGATCCCAATAGTGGAAACAAGGGAAAAAGGGGCTCCTGAGATAAGCGGAGGACAGTCCTGCGATGCTCCTTTACAAGAGGAGTGATGAGCTTACATTGAAGTTGGTAAGAGTTTTACCTCTGACACTTCTTAATCATCTCTCTTGTAATGTTCTGTACACATGTATCCACGTTTAAAATCCTTTACTTTTCTCTTTTTCACCAAATATTTTCCTAATCCCTCTGTGGTAGATTGACAACAGGTGGTCACTTGGTAAAACCCAGCTGACCGAGCCAGCATGGTGCTCGTGTGTGGGAGGCCCACCAGAGGACTGGTGCCAGCAGACGTGAGAGGAAGAACTGGAGAGGAAGAAGTGGAGTGTTGGCTCTCCTGGGGACCTTGTCCTGCTGGCTTTGCTGAGGTAGACTTTGCTGACACTGAAGGAACTCAGGACCTTCTGGTCACTGAGATTGGCTACACTTCATTCTGGGGGAGCTGTGGTCCTCATCCTGAGCATCACTTCCTGGCTGCTGAGAGGAAGATGGTGCACTGCTCAGCCTCATGCAGAAGCCTGTCGCATTGGCTTTCCTGATGGGGACTCACCTCTCCTCATTTTGGAAGAGCTTGAGACCTTGCTATTGCTGAAGATGGCTGTGGTACCTTTGGGGGAGCTCTGGTGCTCACTCGGAGCCTTGCTTCCTGACTCCAGAGCAGATCCCTGAGTCTGCTAGCAAAGACCTTTCATCCTGCTGGCATAGATTTTGCAGCATCTACCACTGACCATTGGGCCTGCCCAGCACGGGTCCTTGAAACATGGGACATTGTCCTCGGCTCTAGGCCTCCGCCTGAACTTGACAGAGGCCTTGTTATGAGCTCTGTGTCCTCAGCTGGACTCCTGTGGGACATTACCATGAGGTCTAGGCCTGCAGCTGGATTCTTCGGTCTTTCATGTGTGGACAGACTTCCTGCACTCTCTTCTTATGATTCTTTGGTGACTGTTGTAAAACAATCTTATAGAAAATGTATCTTTCTTTGTGTTTTTGAGACAGGGTCTCACTATGCAGCTTAGACTGACCTTGAACTTACTTCCTAGCTCAGGCTGGTTTCAAACTTGCACTGATCCTCTTGTCCTTATGCACCAGAGTTGCCAGGGGCTTAGTATTGTTGAGTGAAGTTCTCCGCTCTCTCTTACAACAGCAGTGCCCTGAGCACCACGGAACACATTTGACCGTTGTTCCTTCCTGAAATACATTTCGTTACAGGCTTTTATAGATTCAAATACACAAGGTTTTTGTCTTTGATTCTGCATACTTTCTTAAATTCCATATGCCTTCTTCTTGTCAATATTTATAAATATTAATGTTCCAAGCTAGTATTCTTCACAGGGCTTCAGAATTCTTTTTTTTTTTTAATTTTATTTATTTATTTTTTTCTTGTTTCAGAACCTTTGTTTGTTTATTCACTCATTTTTATGGCCGGCTCAGCCTGCCCCAAGGGCAAGGCTGGCGCAGCATGTGGTGCCTGGGATCGAACCGAGGTCCCTGAAGCCACCCAAGCTCTCCCAAGCAGGCACTTTAGACCACTGAGCCATCCCGCCAGGCCCCGTCTTCAGAATTCTTAAGTGTATTATCATTCCAGCAAAAACTGTGAATGCATTCTATTGCTAAAAGATAAATTTAAGCATATTAAAACATTAATGACTTTATTAAAAAATTGGTGACTCACAAATCAGGAGGCACCCGACTGCACGATGCTCAGGGCTCCCCCTAGGCAGCATAGGAAGTGTTTCATTGGTTAACATGATGATTCCCCATATAAATTGTAACTGCCTTGCTGGAATTATCTCAATGCAATAGCCTCTCAGTTTTATAAGCTGTGACCGCCTGATAGGACCAGCAAGGCTTCAGCCCCTCAGCACTCAGGGCGGCAGCTAGGATCACTCCTCCAGCAGAAGTAAACAGCGACATTGCCAGCTCTGCTGATAACCCACTACTATTACGGAATATTGCTCTATGTATACAACAACTTTCTATTAGTTCAATGAGAAGAAATATTTGTACCAATGGTGTTTAGAAAAGTTGTCATGTCTGCACTTGGTACTCTGTACAACTACGATGAAGACAATGATGGGCATTGTATTATTAAATAAAAAGAAGAAGAAGAAGAAGAAGAAGAAGAAGAAGAAGAAGAAGAAGAAGAAGAAGAAGAAGAAGAAGAAGAAGACGTAAGCAGTAGCAGAAGAGCTTGCTAAGTGAAAGAGCCAACACGGCACTACAATGAACAGCAAAAGGGAAGCATGTCAGTGTCAGCAACCACCTGTAACCAAATGAGTAGATGGTGTGGAGGTCGCCATGGGGCAGCAACCTTATTGGCTTTGTGAGAGCCCAAGGACTTCGAAAGCAAACTTTTGTACATATCTACTTGGGTAATGGAGATGGTACCCTGCGGCCCACCCGTGGACCCTGCGCTGCACCCTCAGTCTTCCCCTAACCCTGTTCTCTTCTCTGCTTCCAAGCCACCCTGAACTGAGCAACTTGGCTTCGCCACGCCCTTGTGTCATGAGCTTTCTGCCTTGGAGTGAAGGAAATACGGCTAAATCTCCTGAAACAGTGGGCCAGGTGAGGCCTTTGCACCTTTAGGCTCGTGGCTGGCACAGGGCGTCCCAGAAATGGAAACTGGGCCAGCAAATACAACTGCTGCAACAGCAGTGCGAGTTTCTCCTCTGGCTTATTTTTTGGATTTGTATTTATAGTAGTTTGGTAGATACGTATGGAAAGAGACAGAGGCAGAGGCAAACGGACAAAGGGATCAACTCTCATTGCTATTTCCTAAAATTTTATACAGGATATTCAACTGTAGTTTAGGTCTTAATAGGACTTTTAAATTGGGGATCTCAGGCAAAATTGTGACTGGCTTAGTGAAGAAATGAATGAATATCAGATGTGTAGAATGACATAGGGAATTGTCCCTTTATAGCGCAGAGATTGCATTGAACCTGCGGTTTCTTTTCCCACTCAATAACGGAGCGCCTTGGAGGGCAGGCGGCACAGGGATTCCAGGGCCCTTGTGAGAGCAAGCAGCTGGCGCTCTAGCGCACTTCCTCCTTGAGTAGGCCTGGCATCAGGTTTCTACTTTCTACGAGGGCTTGCTGTGAAGAGGGACCTAGGGGAGGCTTAGATTTGGCCTGTCCTTCAAGAGCACCAGGTGTCTGGAAGGAGACTGAGAATGGGGTCCCTCCAGAGGACTTGTGGGAAGGAGGTGGGGCTGGGTTGGAGGTGCTCAGCGGTGCTGTGAGCAGGGAAGGTTCATCCCCTCCTGCCGCTCCGCCCTTCTATCCAGGCTGTGGGCAGCTTTCTCTTTGAGGTGCCTCTACCCTGGCCTTGTGCCTGGAGCCCGCCAACCATGTGTGGGTGGAGGCTCTCGAAGCGGTGAGCCGCAATGGTCATCTGCAGTGTGTGAGGGCCAGGTACGGCGTCCCAGCGAACGGAAAATGCCTAGGACAAGGGGTCAGTACGCTGGCCCTCGCGGGTCTCTGCGTGGAAGGAGAGGAGGTCCCCAGAAACCCAGGCGGTACGGCTTTCCTTCTTCACTAGAGACATGGCCAAATCTCTGGGTGTGTTTGTGTCACTATATTAAAATTGTAATGCATTCAAGGGCGCTTGACCTGTTGACAGGACATCAAGATCAGACCAGTCTGAGGCCACTCTCCCAATCCCCTGGTGGCTGGGAGCATGGGATGACGGGATAATGCTCCACAGGCGCTCCCAGCTGGGGGCACGCAGTTTTCAACACTCAGGATTTAACTCTTTGGAACAAATGTAGCCACTGACAGAGTTGCACGCTGCTAGTAATCCACGTGTTCACCCTAATGACAGACATGCTTTTTAAGGAACAGCGGTATTCTCCTATGCAGAGATAAAGTAGATTTATTTAAATTAAGTGAAGAATAATATATGTAAATCAGCGACATGCACTTAAAATGGATTTAGAATATATAATTTGATCCCCTGTGGTGCATTTGATTCAAATGTAGAAGTTGATGCACTTTGTCATCTTGATTTTTGATTTCTTAACCTCTCAAGGAATGAGACATACATTTCTCTTCTTTATATTACCCAAACTAGGGCTGGGGAGATAGCTCAGTAGAATAAGTGCTTGCGTGGCAAGTGCAAGGGTCAGAGTTCAATCCCTGGTTCCGAAAAAAAAAAAAAAAATGTAAGTATGTATATCACCCAAACTAGGCTATTTCATTAAAACAGCTGAAATAGAGTAAGACAGGAGGACATTGTGCGGCTGCTGAGGATAGGCCCATGAAGCCATTTCTTATGTCCAGTAGCTCCAAAACACTTGACAGAAGTACCCAGGGCTGCAGGCTGGCTGAGTTCTAACTATGGAGCCTGAACCCTCTCTGCACAGTCAGGATTCCCGAGCTAAGGTGCTCCGCTTTCCTCTCCCAGACTTTCCACTGATTACGTGGGTTTCTATTTACCCACATAGCCTGAAAAGCAGAAGCTCGGGCACTGGCAGAATGAACCGTAGAAACATGAATTGTACCAGTATTGCCCCTTGCTGACTACAGTTCTTTTAATCTTTTTATTCAAGGGGTAAAAATAGGGAAAAGAAAGATGGTTTTGCCATCTCTAATTCATTATTCCATTGTTTCTTGCATTTTAAAAAGCTAATACATAAATTAATTAATGCATAAGTAACTAACCTGTAAATAATATTGCAGAACATGCCCTTTAAATAAAATGGATATAATTTCATTAATTATTATACAACCCTTTAAAATAGACAAAATAGCCGGGTGTGGTGGCGCACACCTGTAATCCCAGCACTTGGGAGGCTGAGGCAGGAGGATCGCTATGAGTTCGAGACCAGCCTGGGCTACAAAAGTGAGCTCAAGGCCAGCCTGAACTGCATAGCAAAACCCTGTCTCAAAAAACCAAAAAATAAAATAAAATAAAATAAAATAAAATAGACAAAATAATATATTTGCTTTGTATAGTTGAGTGACCACTAACCCATGTTAGTCATTGGTGTAGCCTTATTTCTAAATTTCCATCAGAGCTTTCATTTTTTCTTTCTTTCTTTTTTTGTTGTTGTTGTTGTGAAACCACAGTTCAAACTCACGATCTTGCACTTGCCAGGTAGGCACTTGTGCCACAGAGCTATCTCCCCAGCCCAGATCATTGTTTTAGATGAGTTCTAACTGTAGTATGGGTCAGACTACCAAACCTTGCTGCAAGAATACACATATGCAGGTACACACACACACACACACACACACACACACCCTGAGTCTACCCTCAGGACTCATTACTGGTTGGTTCCAGAATCCGCAAGGACACCAAAATTCGCAATGTTCAGGTAGCTCATGTTACACTTTCAATATCTGTGTATAATCGACACAACATTCTCCTGTGTGTTATGATCATTGCTAGTTTATTTTAATAGTTAATGACATGTAAGTTTATGTAAATAGCTGTTATACTGCGTTATCTCGGGAATAATGTCAAGACATCTACAGATCCAACACAAATGCTCCTTTTAAAACATTGTTGATCCTAGGTTCCTTGAATCTGCAGGTATGAATTTTGCACATGCAGAGGTATACACACACACACACACACACACACACACACACTGTTCACTCTTTGCACCAAATAATAAGACGTTACATAACTGAAAGTCGATCTAGTTTGTTTGTGCAGCTTTCAGCGTTGTTCTTGCCAGTTGCGTAAACCCCGTGGCAGCTCAGCTTAGCTGTGGATTGGCCTGGAACAAGGGACTCCTGGAAAGTGGCCTGGGCCCCAGCCGTGTGACTAGCCACGCCCGATCTTTGCTGACTGTGCTAGGAGGTGGGTCCCTGCGGACACCATTGTGGAGGGTGGCGTCACATGACTGACTGCCTGCCCCACGTGACGCTTCCTGTCTGCCATGTCCTACCTGGCCCTTCCACCGTGATGCTCCTTTCTTGCAGAGAGCCACCCGTGGACCGAAACTTCTGAAACTCTGAACCAAACAGAGCATTTTCTCCTTTAAACTGTGGGTCATGGTGTTTGGTGCAAGGAAAGGGACAGCCAAAAATACACGTCTTTACTGCAGGACGACGAGCAATTCCATTAAAGTTAAGCTCTATTTCAGCACCCCAAATTTCCAAATTTTTAAAATTCTAGCTCAAAAAAGCCACCACATTTCTTTCATGGGTCTACAAAACATGGATTAATTTTATTTTCTAAATTCTCAGTCATCTAGCTTTGTCTAGAGAATAATCACTAATTTTTATCTTTAGCTGTATTTGCTTCTGTAAGTAAAGGCATGGTCAATTTAAGTGATTTCCTCCTGTGGAAGCTTAAAGCAAAAGCAAAGAGAGCATGTCATCTCTGCATAGCTTCCAGTGGGGAGACTTCCAAAGTTGCTCATTCCCATTGTGCCTAGTACTAATCTCATAAGGATTGAGCAGGGAATTTAGAAATAATAAGTTTTACACATTTATACAATAATTTAGGAATTTTTTAAAACCTCTCTCTAAAGTACAGAGGTGATGCTGTAAGAGGAGACCCTTGCCCAGCCTCTCACCCTAGGTGCATGTTCGAGAAGCCGCGCAGTTCTGTGAGCTTGGTAATGACAAGGGAGAGAGTGACATGAGGAGAAAAAGCTCCTGACAAGTGAGATGGATGCGTACAGTGCAGTTGTTACCCTCAAACACTTGACCTCAATTCCAGACAGTGCTATACAGGAGAAAGGCGCTCTGCAGCCAACCTGAGGGCTACAGCAAAAGGAGGTTTTATTTTGCTCTATGAAAGGGGAAGATGAATGCTCTCACACACAAATCAAATGGACTTCAGAAAATAGCTCGCCTTGAGTGGCTTCCAAAAGGGCCTCCTCAAGAGGGTTTCCTTTAAGGAACGCGAAATCTACAGAAGGGAAATCAAGGTTCTCTAGGACAGCGGCATGAATAAGAAATTTGGTGCTTAAAAAACAGAAAATTCTTGTTGTATCTTGCGCTTATAGAATATAATGTATATATTATTTCTGATACTATACAGGTCAATGTAATACTTAAGTAGAGAGGGAAGACAAGCAAAGAGGAACAGTGTTGGAGCGTGCATGTATAAGCATCTGTCCCACATGATCACAGAGGCTGCCAACCCTCAGTGTCTGCAGGCTGGCTTGGCAGAGTAGAAACCCTCATAGAGTTAATGATACAGGCCCAGTTCTGCGGCAAGGAAAGGTCAAGGTTTGTGTTCTGATGAGCCTTACGTCTTCCTGGATGAGCCCCAGCTCAACGTAGAAAAGAATTCTGTTGTACTCAGTCTACTAAATTTAAATTTAAACTTATTTAAACTTCCTCACTGAAACGCCAAGATTAATACTTGACTAAATAAAGTGGCAAACTTTGGCCCAGTTAAGTGGGCACAAAAGAAATGAAACATCACATCCAGTAATTAGGAGCAGTGTATGTGGCAGGCATGCGGACATCGGCCTGACAAGGTGTGGCACCACGAGGAGGCACTGGGCGGTGGTGCTCCACACTCTTGAGCTTAGAAACGCTTCTCAGGAAACAGTAAGCACGTGCAGCAGGAAACAGCTCAGGCATTTATACAGATGGCATAGTCAGGGTGCTCAGTCAAATCCGAGTACAGGGACAATGAAGAGCACATCTCTGGCACAGTTACTTTTCTCATTAGTGAAACAAAAGACCTTACACCGGAAGTTAGGGGGTAGAAGGTTTACTTAGTTCTCAATTCCTAGAAGTTTCATTTCATAGTTGGCTAGGAGGGAGGCAGAGAGACAGAGACAGCGATGGAGAGAGAATGCCCTCTTTCAATCATTTTCCTAAAATTGTACAAACGCCATCAAACTGAAAAAGGTAGAAGTTTTCAATCAGTCAAGAAAAGAAAGTATTAGCTGTGTTTGTACTGAACGATGAGATTGCTGACCCACAAGACACAGCACAATGCTACGAAAAGGCCCCTTTTTCTGCTTCTTTACAAAATTTACTCAATTTAATAGCATGACATGTTTATTTTTCATCTAATATATGGTTGTCACTGACAAAATTCGTGGCATCTCCATTTTTCCTTTAATAGTTCCATAGAACTACACATTAGAAACATAGAAAACTGAGTAAGAGAGTGTGGATGGGTGCACGAGCAGAATCTCCCAAGTTTCCGCGTCCTCCATGTTCCTTTGCGGCCTTGGGGCATGGACTCACGTGGAAGATGAATTTCCTCGCGGTTGCCCTTCTCCACCTCTGTCGCTAGGCTTGTGCGGCACTACCCACAGCTGAACTGCTTCCCAGTGGCTCAGCTCTGCAAAGACTCTCTACCTTTTGTGTGTTACTTTTGCTAATACCTGACAGTTCTTGTGGCATTACAGATATAAACTGACTCCTGATTTCAAGCCACACACACAAAGGAATTAGATACACAAGGATAACTAAAAAAAAAATGAGCTAAATGCCATAAGCAAATAAAGCCTAATTAAGTAATTAAATATCATTCTTTAGCAAAGAGTGTTGTCATATTACTAGGACTACATTCAAAAAGACTCCAGAACTTGATGGCTTCAAACAACATTCATTTAACTCCGGAAGTGCGCAGTGCAGGCTGGAGTTGTTGGCTGGTGATGGCTCTTGGCCTCCCTTGTCGTAATCTCAGGGTGACCACCGCTGCAGGACTCTGCACCTGGCTCAGTACTGGAGCACTAGCTACTCATTTTCTCTGTGCCTCTTCAGTGTCTCCAGCCCAGCCAGCTGGACACAGAATGACCACGTCCGTGTAGCCCCAGGAGGAATAGGATACACTGGCACCGGTGAGAACAAATTGGGCACTACTGCTGTCATTCCATGGCCGTGGCCTCAGAGGTGACACAGCAGTACTTTTATGATGACCCATTTTCTGGAGTATGAAGGAAATGCCCCCCTCCCAAGGGAAGAGTGTCAGGGCAGAGTTGTAAGAAGGGGCCATAGAGGGCGGCATTGAGCTTGGGACACTTCATGGGGTACAGGCACATAAAGGGAGAAGTCTTCTAAAGAGGAAGTGGGAGATGGAAGTGGAGAAAATATTTAGGATTTTTTTTCACACAGACTTTTCTGCGCACTAATCCACTATCATAAGCAAATTCAGTAGAATGCAAATGGGATGCCCTCCTTATGCCTAAAGACAAGACTTGTTGCCAAATTTCAAAAGCTTAAAATGGCATCAGCTATGGGACTTTTTCTTTTTTTTTTTTTTTTTTTTTTTTTTTTTTTTTTTTTTTTTTTTTTTTTTTTTTTTTTTTTTTTTTTTTTCTTTTTTTCTTTTTCTTTTATGATGGAAGTATTCTCTGTGCTATTCATCAGAGTGGATACTAGCCACAAGTGCCTACTGAGGATATAAAAATGTAACTATTGGAAGGGAGAATTGAGTATTACATTTTATTTAATGTCATTCAGTTAAAATGTGACTTAGGTAGCCATGTGTGGCTAGCGGACAATAATGTACATAGGGTAGCTAAGTAGGACAACATTTTACTAGTGAATGTTTGGGTAGGGCTGACATTAATCATGGTTTGCTACACCCGCATCACGCATCTTAATTCTTTTCTTCTCACCATCTCCTCTCTGTGGTGAATGGTTGAGCCACAGCTGAGCTTGTGGTGCGCAAACTCTTTAAGGCTAGAGTAGAGCCTGACTCACGGACATGGAAGGCAGAGTCCGACAGGGTAGCAAGGCTGAGCGCCGTGTGAGCTGCATGTTAGCAGCTGCCTGGCCTCGGCGTTCTTCTGTGAGCTACAGCACGGAGAACTTGAGAACGTTTTGCCATCAGTGGGCCCAGCAAACGCTAATACATCGCACTAGGGGTCTTGCGCTTCTTCCTGTTCTTTCTTTTCTTTTCTATTTTTTTTTTAAGTTGCATAAATAAAGACGTTGGGTCTGGAAAACCACCGCTTCTTCTCCATCACACCTCACCTGGTCCCAGCTGTTATTTCCATGCACATGCCTATATTTTTCTCTTACTGTCCCGCTGTACTTTCTCAGGACCCCACTCCCCAAGGGAGTCGTGGCACCTCTCCCCTTAGCAGAATATTATATTATGGGACTCTTTTAGAAGCAAGAATGAGCTTGAATACATAATTGTTATATAAGAAACTATGTTACATCTTGTACTCTGAAGAATTTTTGTAAATGAAAAAGTACCCAACATTGTACAACATTCAATGTTAACTTCAGGAAACACTCATAAGGTCATCTCCTTTACAGGCACTATTTTGTTTTAATGTGACATTTTAAAATCTTACACACTGGAAGAAGGTGGCTAACCATGAAGAAAAATCAAGGTGGTGCTCAAATCCTCTGCGTACTATTGCTGATCTTCAAATGTTGTTAATTTAAAGTCACCCTTGCAAGACATTCTAAGTGATTACATTACTCAAAGTCTACAGGTTTTGCATAACTTATTAGACCTGAGAATTCAGGCATGGGGCAAGACAATTTGAAGCCTTGTTAGTTCCCTTCAGGTTGCTTCCTCTGAACAAAGCAGACAATATGCATTTGACAATGGGCATTTGACAGCAGAGATCTGCAGAGCTTTTCTGTGAAAGTCTCCACTTGGCATCCTGCTCTCAACACAAACATCTTGGCTGAGCATTTTCTGGCAGTATGATAACATTTCATGAATATTCCATGAATCTTACTATACACACAAACATGACAACGTTTCTCAAGCTGCCTTACATTCAAACAAATTAATATACTTGATTGGTTTCATGGTTGTCTAGGCAGTTGAAAATATACCTGGAAGAGAGTTGATTGTTTTCTTTTACACGGTTACACATTTTCTCGCTCTGGTCCATTCAGTCTGATCTACACATTAGTCATTTTATTTTCAACTCATGATTTCCTCTTATATTTTCTACATGAGAAACAAAATTTGGCAGGCAGGTTGAAAAGAAGTAATTAAGATGCTGTTTATTCTCTGAGTTGTAATTCACAGCTCCTGCTGATTAGCAATGAGCAATACTTGAAAGCTTTCCTGTTATTTTGATGTTTGTTGGCTACACTTAGGATAAGAATAGCTTTCTTCCCTGTGTTGCTAAGCAGTGAATGCAAAACGCCCATTTACACAGAATAGAGAGCTGCTCTCCCAGGGTCCATGCATCTACATACCCAAATCCAATTTCCTTTTGAACATTCTCTATGTCAGGGAAGGATACATCTGTGGAGGTTGACCACATTGTTGTCCTCACTGTAACAGAAAATAGCAGGGCGTACCATGAGCAAGCCAAGGTGCAGAGCCATGGAGCTCAAGGTGTTCACCTCTGGAGTTGGGGTGCTGGTTTTCCCTGTTGCTTATTGTTCTAGAAGAAAGGAGAAAGGAAGAAGATGCCTGAAAGCAGGGGTTTGATACACCCAGGGCACGCTGAGATGGCAATAGAGACTGGTCACGGTGGTGCATGCCTGTGATTCCAGCTCTTGGGAGGCTGTGAACAGGCGGATCATGATTGCAATCTAGTAGTGAGATCCTGCACACCTGTAGATCTTCCCTAAGAGTACAAGGAAGAAGAAGAAGAACAAGAAGAACAAGAAGAAGAACAAGAAGAAGAAGAAGAAGAAGAAGAAGAACAAGAAGAAGAACAAGAAGAAGAAGAAGAAGAAGAAGAAGAAGAAGAAGAAGAAGAAGAAGAAGAAGAAGAAGAAGAAGGAGGAGGAT
>PVJA010029968.1:0-26198 GCA_004027025.1 Myocastor coypus
GTTCATCAGATCTTCTCATCATTTCTGTTGGCACCGGACCATTACATACAGCAGTAATGTGCATCAACTTGTTTTTCACCATAATTTGGGTTATCGCTTTGTTTTCAATTTGTATTTTCACCCTACTTATGTATCTTCCTAGAAAACATCAAGATTTCTTATGATGGATAAAATATTTAATACTCATAATTGTCCTTCCTATATTGATTCGACATCAAATATTTAGTTTATTAGTACATGGGCGTAGTACACAATGCCTACATTCCTTACGGGAAGTTGGCACAACATGTATGTAATGTATTTTAATTTTCATCTTCATCCAGTTTCCCCTGCTTCTTCCTCCCATGGCTTGGCCCACTTCATCATTTCTATCCATATTTGCAGTACACCGTATTTGCATTCCTGTGCAGAGCTGGCCCACGCACACAATGCGTCCCAATCCTCCTGACCTTCCCCATCTCTCGATCCCTTTGCCCTTGGAGGACGATCTCTCTGATTACTTCCTTTAGCTATCTTCTATGCCGCTCCTTGTTTCCACTCTGGATTCCCCATGTAAAAGAAGGCATGACTCCGCATACTTATATTAGACTTCTACTTTCTTTCTTATTTATAATTATTTTTTGTTTTTGTTTTTTGTTACTTTTAATAAAAAATAATGTATTATAATGTGACAGTTTCAAAACACATTAGTAGTACATTTCAATATTTGATACATTGTTGTCCTCCTACTAGTTATACAGAGCCCAGGGTGTTGGTGTTATAATTTTTCAAATCATTATTGGTACAACCAAATTTCTTCTCATTGAAATAAGAGAAAGTAGCTGTATATATAACCCAATGTCCGATAACCGCAGTGGGTTATTGGTAAAATCTATCTAAAGTAGTTTATTAACTCTGTTGCTTTCAATAATTACAGGAGTTAAAATGTATATTTGTTTTCTTTTTTTTTTTTTTGCTATCTCTACTTTTATTTATTGCACATTAAGTGTTTTGCTCAAACTTACTGTATTTTAAACTGAGTTTGTCATGTTAAATATAAAGCAGTTCAGTCTTCACTTCTGTCTGCTCCTTTATCGTCTAAATCTCATCTCTTTTCTAAGGACTTCAAGCAGTTTTCTAAACATTTATTTTAGTTTTTGTTCCATGCAACTTAGTTTTCAAAATTTATTCTATCATGACTCAGGAGAATAGTATTCCCTTCTTTTGAGTTTCAAAATACCTTTTTTCTTTTCTCTTCTTCTCCTTCCTTTCTTCTTTTCTTCCTGACCTTCTCCTACGACCCTCTGTCCCTCTCTCCCTCCCTCCCTCCCTTCCTCCCTCTCTCCCTTCCTTCCCTTTTCTCCTTCCTCTCTTTCTTTCTTTCTTTCTTTCTTTCTTTCTTTCTTTCTTTCTTTCTTTCTTTCTTTCTTTCCTTCTTTCCTTTCTTTTCTCTATTTCTGTCACTGTCTCTGTCTCCGTCCGTCTTGTATACAGGCTGTGTGAACTATTTTCTATCCCCTTCACAGCTATAGGCATGCACATCTCTGGCATAAAAGACATGAAATGTTCAATGCCTCATCCAAATGCAGTTATCCAATGAGGCTCTATTAGCAAAACTAGAGGCTTCTGTCACAAAGCATACCATTTGCTTTTCTTTACAATTCATCAAAACAGCTTTATTGAGTGGGGAATATGAGCATGATTAAGAATCCATATTTTGGCTGATTCAGAGATTTGGCAGAACACTGATGGAGAAGCGTGGCTTATTGTTCAAGCTGCTGGGAATGTGTCTTTCTGTCTGTTCAGGGTGATATAGGGAATGCGTCTCTTATCCAAGTCCTTTTCTGGTTACTTCCTAGTTGGTGGGCACATCCTGTTTAATCAAGTAAAACACAGAGAGATGAGTCCTTGTTTCTGGAGTCAGCACCAGTATTTGTATTTGGTAAAAATTATTCACATATGAAGTAAACAGGTGTTACGCTTTGTGTCTACTTGTTCCCCAAAAGCCTCATGCAGTCATGGAGTGGACTTCCAGAGTTTGTGATTAACTCATAATCCCCTGGGATTATTGGTGATCCAAGGCTGCGATTATGGTTCTGAGGACTGCTGGGATTGTGGATGTGAGTGCTGCTATGCCCAGCCTGAGGCAGAGTCTGAATGTAACACAAGAGAGCCCAAGAGACAGACTTCTTTGTTGCCCGGTTGCTGCCACTCCTTTATTTTGCTGTCTGCTCTTTGCCACTGCCATGAACTGCTGCCCTCTGCCCTGTGCCACTCTGCCTTGGAGCCAGCTGAGTATGGACTGAGTAACAATGAGCTAAATAAACCTTTCCTTCCTTCATTTTGAGTGCTGGGTATTTCTCTAGCAATGAGAGAAGAATAACTGAGAAACAGGCCCCTAACAATCTTAGTTTTTACTTTATGTGTGTTTTTACTTTTAAAATATTTTTGCATATTATTTGAAGAGATTAAAATAATGACTTTGAATTTGAAAGCGGAGTTCATAGATTGATATTCTTGAATTAGAGACGATAGAGGAGTTTACTTTTTAGTGTCAGACCCAAAATTAATTTCTACTGGGATTAATTAAAGACGAGTTAGAAATGTTTTACTTGCTCACTGTCAGAAGATGCTTATAGAAGTCTATAACAAAGGATCTTTTACAGAGATATTTTGATTTTATGAAGTTGATCTTATGTTACAGTTGTAGATCTCTTCATTGCTATGACCTCAACCAGGGACTTTTCAGAATCTTCAAAACATAAAGAATTTATTTTGAACTATAATGCAACAAAACTGCTAACCAGTTTATTAAATATTTTTGTTCAAGATAATCAAAGTTTTGGTATTCGAAGTTGCTAGCTTGGTATATTTCTTTTCCTAGTCTTTGGAGTAGTTGAGACAATGAGACATTTTCATCGTTACGTATTCATCTTTGTGTGCACTACACTGCCTCATCATTGAGCAACTAATAACTGGGTATGTGGGAGTTTTCTGTTTGGCTCTTCTTGTTGCTTGTCTTGTTTACTATTTTGATGCTCAAGCTGTTACATCCATTGCTGTCTAGTTTGAATAGGCATTTTATATTGTCACTTTTTTTTTTTTTTACCAATATTTGTACCATGAACAAATTTACAGTTTTCCAAACTATATTTCCTTAGTCTTCTCCCTTGTTACTGGACCTTTCATTGAGGGGTATCATTTAGAAATAGAATGTTTATGGATCGTTGAGTGATAGAAGTCAAAATGAATTGGATTGTTTCTGGGGAGGTCTTCCCTGGAGACAGAGGAGACATGCATTTTCCTACATGTATTGTTAAATCAACACATAGCCATGTAGCCAGCAGGTATGGTCAAGGTAGGTTCTGCCCTTCTCTTCTATCTGCTACATGTAGTTAAGAGAACTTTATCCCCACAAAAAAATTTGAATAAAGTTTTTAATTGTTTTATTAATCTCCAGTGGTGGAATAGAAGCACCAAATGACCAAATGTGTTCACTGGAAGAAAGACAGCCTCTTTAACAAATGGTGCTGGAAAAATTGGGTCTCTACATGCTGAAAACTAAAGCTGGACTGAGATCTACCACCATGCACTAAACTAAAGTCAAAATGGGTTAAAGATCTAAATGTTAAGCCAGAAACACTAAATCTACTGGAAGAGAAAGTAGGTGGAAATCTTGAAGACATAGGAGTAGGCAGACAGTTCGTGAACAAAAACTAAACTACACGGGAAATACTCCAAAGAAGCAACAACTGGGATCCTATTTATTAAGAAGTTTCTCCATGCCGGGCGTGGTGGCGCACGCCTGTAATCCCAGCACTCGGGAGGCTGAGGCAGGAGGATCGCTGTGAGTTCGAGACCAGCCTGGGCTACAAAAGTGAGCTCAAGGCCAACCTGAACTGCACAGTGAGACCCTGTCTCAAAAAGACAAAAAAAAAAAAAAAGAAGTTTCTCCATGTCAAAAAAATCACCAACAGGGTGAAAACATAACCCACAAATTGGGGAAAAATTATAAGCAACCATCACTCAGACAAAGGACTACTATCTAAATTATATAAAGAACTAAAATAATTCAGCCCCCAATATTTAAAGACTCAATTCAAAAATGGACATCTGTGATAGATACACAGTTCTTGCAGGAAGAAATACAAGTGGTAAGTAAATACCTGAAAAATTGTTACACAGGCTATTCAAGAAATGCAAATTAAAACAACATTGAAATACCATCTCATTCCAGAAAGAGTTGCTATCATAAAGAAATCAACTAATAAAAAACACTGGGGAGGCTGAGGCTAAAAAACAACCCTTCTCCACTGCTGGTGAGAATTTGAACTGGTACAACCACTACAAAAATCAGTGTGGTGACTCCTTAAAAAAGCTAAGTCTGAAATTCTCATTTCATTTGGCTATTCCCCTTCTGGGTATTTTCCCAAAAAACTGAAAACATCATACTATAATGATATATGTGCACCCATGTTTATAGCAGCACAATTTTTCATAGCCAAATCTTGGAAACAACCATGGCTGGCCAAATAGCTCAGTGGATTAAAGCACTTGCAAGCAGGCGCAGGAGCCGGGGATTCCATCACCAGGTTGGCCATCTTGGTACTGTCTCTGGGGCATGCTGAGATGGCAGTTGAGATTGGGTGTGTAGTGCATGCCTGTAATCCCAGTTCTTGGGGGTCTGTAAACAAGTGGATCACTGCGAGTCTGACCTAGTAGTGAGATCCTGAACACTCTGAGAGAAAGCAGAAGACACAAGGCATCTGTACAAATCTTAGAAACAACCAAAATGCCATTCACTTGAGGAATGGGTGAAAAATGTAGTATTTTTATACAATGCAGTACTATTCAGCTATAAAAAATGACAAACGTGAAACCTTTATAGGTAAGTGTATGCAACTAGAAGCTAAACTCATAAGTGAAATAAATCAGACCCACATGTGTAAATATCCACAAGAACCTTAAAGAATACATAAAACCTGGAAGGTATAACAGATATTGTAAAACAGAGAAAACTGAATGCAAGGATTAAACGATGAAGATGAGAGAAAGCAGAAAAGATTGGGGGGAAGGAGGTGGGAAAATCCTGCAAGTATATGTTTAGCATGGCTGATGTAATTGTACTAATGATTTCAATCAGTATTTTAAAAATAGAAGTTAATGTTTAGAATTTTCACATTGACTAACTCTGCATGCTGATATCTGCAATCTAAGCAACTATATCAAGAACAGCAGTATGTAATTAAAAAAAACCCATCAATCAATGTCTCTCATTCTGGTCTAAATGTGTAATGTTTCCAATGTTTTATCAATTATTATACTCTATTTAAAGAAACTTTTTTCAAAAAGGAAAAGGAAAAATTAAGATTTCTTGAAAGTAAGCATTAATATTTGCTTATTGGTCCCATCTTGCATAACTGTATCTGATAAACTGAGCATCAGAATTGATGTTAAAAAATAGATAATATAACAACCATTGTCAATTAGCTATTCCTGTTTTTGAAAATCTGTAACATATGTATTATTGTACATTACTCTGTTTCTGTCTTTTTTATGTTTTTGTTCTTCAAAATAAAATAAAATAAAATAAAATAAATTCTACACTATACTACTGGTGAAAGCATTTAGCCCAGTTGGTGCCAACTTGGTGGGTTAAAAATTTAACACATAAATATGTAAATTTGGGGCCTGTGTTAAGTATTAGTGTACTGAAAGTAGCTAATTCTCAAAATTATTTGATATGTGGTACAATGCTGTTGTCATATGTGTGAACTGCCTTAGGTGTGATAACTGAAGCAAAGATTTTGTTTGCTTGTAGAATGCTATTGGTTTTTACACTATAGTTCACATAGGAATTTATTTCTTATGTTCATTTTTAGATTTTGTACACCATAGGAACAGTTAATGTTGCAATGTTTGATACCTTTTAATGAAGTCAATAAATATAAAAACTAAAAAAAAAAATAACAATTGAAGACCAAAAAAGTAGAAACTTAACAGAGGCCACGTGACTATAAGAAGTGGAGCTGTTGATGGTAAGTGAAGTGGCTTCTTTTTTGTCTCTGGGCGCTGGTTCAAAGTTAATGTACATTTTTCATGAGGAATAAATAGACTCCAAAATTCTACTTAGTGGATGTCTAGCTTGTTCTTGATACTAATATTCAACTGAAAGGGACAAAACTCTGTTGACAGCAGGTGACAGAAATAAACTCCTGAACCTGTCCATTCCCCCAGCTCTAAGGGCCACAGTGTTGCACCTAGAGGACTGTTTGGAAATGGTTGAGCAACTTCCCATGGACCTGAGGGACTGCTTCATGGAGATGTGGGAGGTGGAGTGCGGGTGGAGAATGCAATGGATCAGCTCGCACAGAGAGTCAGTGAATTCTTTATGAATGCGAAGAAAAATAAGCCTGAGTGGAGAGAAGAACACATGACATCAATCAAAAAAGACTATTATAAAGCTTTGGAAGACACACATGAGACAGTACAGTTGGCAAACCAGATACAGAACTTGACAGATTGACATTTGAGAAAGCTGGATCGGGAACTGGCTTAGAACGGAGCTGGAAGCTGATAACGCTGGAATCACAGAGATACTAGAGAGACAATCTTTGGAGTTAGATATTCCTTCACGGCCAATGGACAATCACCACGCTCATTCTCATACTCCTGTGGAAAAAAAGGAAATATAACCCAGCTTCTCACCATACAACAACAGCTAATATTCCTGAAAAGAAGTTTAAATCCGAAGCCCTTCCGTCTACCCTCACATCAGATGCCTCTAGAGAAAATACTTTGGGTTGTTGCAGTAAGAATTCCACAGCGTCATCCAACAATGCTGAGAACGTGAACCCTTCCCAACCTCTGGCATCTTATGACATTGGCTCATTATCTTCAGGTAGTGGTGCAGGAGCAATTATCATGACAGCCGCGCAGGCTGTTCAAGCTATAGCACAGTTGAAAGAAGGACAAAGGGCTTCAAGTTTAAAAGCCAGTTACGAAGTATTTAAGAAGAATGACTTTCAATTGGGAAAAGAATTTTCCATTCCCAGGATGGAGCTGGCTATTCCTTATCCATGGCAGTCATGACAATGCTAACACAGAAGGCCAGCTCCTCAGCAGCCAACTTCCATGGCAGGCAGAAGAGCAAAAATAACAGTAAGTCCTCAAACCAGCAGTCCTCATCTCTCTCCTCCTCTTCTTCCTTGTCATCATGTTCTTCATTATCAAGTGTTGTTCAAGAAATCTCCCCCCAAACAATGGTAATGCCAGAATCTGATTCAAGTGGCCAAGCTGACTGCACTTCAGACCCAAATGAAACCCATGACTGCAGTTTTAATCAGGTATCTTATGGCGAGATGGTGGGATGTGACAACCAAGATTGCGCGATAGGATGGCTCCATGATGGGTGTGCTGGACTGACAGAAGCACCAAAGGGAAAATGGTACTGTCCACAGTGCACTGAGGCAATGAAGAGAAGAGGCAGTTGACATAAATAAAGGTGCCGTTCATTCAAGCAAGAGAAAAACTCTAGCTCAGCATTTTATGCAGGACTATAAAAAAAAAGGAGAAAAGAGAAAGGAGGAACAGCTCATTTCCAGGCAACCACCTAAAGGATTTGCGTAGACAGTCCTTTAAGGTCTTGAACTTGAATTTTATGGGTTGTATTTTAATAATGTAAGTCAAGTATTTATGTACTCCTGGTATGCTATAAATATTATTCCAGTTAGCCTTGGATTATTTTGGTGGCAAACATATGCAGACATTTGTATGTCTCCTGTGTCAGAGATTCTTGTCTTGTCCATTGGTTTCTGTTTGGCTCTGTCCTCTACCGTTTAGTGTAGGGCTTTTGTGAGGTTATTACCCAAGTACTTCCTTATATTATTACGCAAGGGAGAACATGCGATTAAGGAAGATATGGTTTCCTACTTGCAGTAGTATAATTAGCAATACTAATAACAGGTATTGAAATTTAGAAATCAACAAACTTTTGTAAGTAACTAATGGGTTTGTACTTTAGACCACAGGAACAAACATAGATGTATAAGAAACGAGATCTTAAATTGAGATTTTTTTTTTAAATATTTCACCTTTATTCTGTCTGGGCACCTTGCCTTCATGGACTTAGCGTATTCCATGCAGACTAGCTCACGCCAGTTACCTGCTGCCACCTCTGTGCCATGAGACTGCTACTGTCAGTCTAGGTGTCAGTCTTGGCTTGCTTGGTCCCTGCAGTATGCCTCAGCTTACTGGGTTCAAGTGAACTTAAACTCCACTGTTCTGACCTGGCTTGGGTCTGGTTGCTGTGTTTGGCTCCATCCAGCTGGCCTCCATCCAAGTGGACTTCTGGGCCCAGCTGGCTGCTGTCACATGGCTCCTTCCCGGTAGGCCTGCTGAGGTGGAGTGGGTCTTCTGGGCCTTGCTGGTTTCCATTCCAGCAGCTCATTCCTGGTAGGCCCATGGAGGTGGAGTTATTGATTTATATGTTTATGTGGAATAAACACATGTCTTCTCATAATTCAGCCTCTTATGCAGCTTTTCTTTTTAGGTAAATGAGCATAATAGATGCGTTTTAGGCACTGAACTTAACCATAATGGGTTTTACTATGCATTCCAGTGAATACTTCCAAGTATTAAGAACATTTTGAGTGCTTAGGTTTACAACTGCAGTCAAAAGATGAGTGGGTCAGTGTGGTTTCTGGCATTAGTGGTGGAGTACAGTGATATTGTTCAGGTTTCCTCTTTGGGTGTAGCATTTGCATGTAGGGAACGTTCGTGACTTTCAACAGTGTATGTGCCTGTATAACAGAAACTTCTTTACTAACACCCCCCCAAAGTTCTAGAATGCTCCTTCCCAGTTATTCCCTCACTCATGCTCAGAGGTAACCACGAGTCTGCTTTTTCTCCATCACATAATAGCTTTGTCCTTTGTAGAATTTCATTATAGCTAGAATGATTCAATGTGTATTCTTTTGTACAAGATATCTGCTATGGTTTCAGAACAACATATAACAGATTAAGTGATTGAAGAAACCAAATGTATTTTCTCCTACTTCTGGAAGCTGGAAGTCCAGCTTCAAAGAGTTTGCAGGTTTGCTTTCTTCTGTGATATTCCTCTTTTGTTTGGTTTTTCCCTGTGATCTCAGATATTACCCCTTGGCTGATATCTCTGACTAATGTGTTCAGGGCATAGGTCCAGGCAACTGATGGACTTGGGATGGAATCTAGCCATGTGATCTTGGGATCATTCTTTAACTTTCTGCCATAGGAGATATTTGTATCTCAGTTTGTTCAAAATGACAGTCATAGTAAATATAATTTATGAATTACTTATTATGCATTAGGAACAACATCTATTTGATTGATTTTGATTAGTTCTAATCTCAAAATTATTTTACTTTTGCTTTGGAGAGGAAGAAATTGAAGCTTCAAGAGGTCAAGTGACAGTGATACATGGCTAGGAAAGCTGAGTGCAGCTAGAATTTATGCTAACACAACAATAACAAAATATGTTTGTAACTCTGTCTCTTATAAGAGCTAAATGTTCACCAATATTCAAATGAGACAGAACAAATAGAGTACTCTGTGCAGCAGTAGACATGTAGCGAGGATTCACTTGGTGATAGTATCTGCGATTAACTTCTGTTTTGCATGGCAATTAGCATGTTTTTGTTCCAGTGATGATGCCCGTTGTTAATCTCATGTGGTCAAATTCTTCTTCGTATGGAGACAAGTATGATTTGAATTTGAAACGCAATCTCTAAAATTAATTTTTTATGTACTTATCCAACAATACAGTCACATCGCCAACTTTGTGAGCCATACAGACTTTAAGGAAATAGACATAAGCAAACAGTCACCTACCACTAGTATTGGAGCAGGCACAGGTCCTATGAAGGTATATGAGGCTATGCAGCACAGTTCGGGGGGAGGCAGCAAAGGCGTAAAGGAAGGTAAAGGAAGGAGGGCAGAGCTAAATGATGAGAAAACCTATGGTAAAGTTCTCAACATGGAGTGAATCACAACAGACCAGAAAATATCCAAAACCTAAAAGGTGAGAATATGTGTAGGTGTTATAATCCTGTGTGGATGGGTAAAGAGCTGTTTCACAACTTCGCAACTTCAACTTTGCGGCCAGTCATTCTTTTTGAGAATCTGAAGTCTAAGTAGAGTTTGGTGAGAATGTCGGCAGGGAATCCATTTGATTTTATGATAAAATCTTAAGTTGTGAAGAGCTTGTTCTGAAAGTGTCCCATAACATAAAACACTTCTAATGTTTTTTAATTCAATAAATGATGAATTATTCTGGTGGGAGTAGTATATTTCTACAGATGTCACATGATCACAACCGAGCCAATGACTCTTTCCTTCTGTGCCCTTACACCCCAGGGTTGCAAACAAGAGGCGAGGGAGGTCTCATCTACAGAGGGGAGAAAAGATAGAGGAATCCTTCACTTCAAATGAGATTAGGGAAACGTGAAAAACGCTGTGTAGCAGTGAAAGTTCAGTGGCAACACAATGCCATATATCTTCAAAATCTTCAAAAGGAAGAAATAGCTGATAGCATTGGATAAATTCTTCATTCAAGTTGCATGAAAAGAGAATGATTGAGTTGACAGTAAAATGACAGTGAAAAATTATCCTTCACAATAATCCTTTGTTTGTTTCCCTCATACCAGCCATAAAAGTTTTCAAAGGTAAGTGCAGGTTAATCTATTTATTTTTTTTTCTACTTTATTTTTTCTTTTCAATATTTTTATTTTATGATTGTATTATAATCATCATTGTGGGTTATTTTGGGGTTGAGGAACAAATCATGAGTTTCCATTGTCTCTTTTGGGGAAATCCTTTTGTGTGTACGATAGCTTTGGATCATGAGCATGTTTCTAGAATGAGTTATGTTCACAAACTAAGGTTTCATAACATCATTGAAGCAGTATCCATCATATGTCCATTTGAAAGAGAGCAATATAAATTAAAATTTTATAAATATTGTGTGAACTATGAAGTGGAAGAGGCAAATGAAAAAGAAAGGAGAGTTCTAGAGCAGTGGTTCTCAACCTTTCTAATGCCGTGACCCTGCAGTACAGTTCCTCGTGTTGTGGTGACCCCAAAACAAACAATAATTTTGGTGGCTACTTCAAAACTAATTCCAGATAAAATAACATTTTCTGATGGCTTTAGGCGACCTCTGTGTTTTGGTCATTTGACCCCTGCCGGGGTCACGACCCACAGATTGAGAAGCGCTGTTCTAGAGTAAAACCCTGATCTGTCAAAGGCTTATGTATTGAAACCTATGGTGCAATTGAGAGAGGACAGAACCTTCAAAACGTGGTTCTTGAAGGAGGTCTTTGTCACTAGAGATGTGTCTAGGTGTGGCTTGGGGATTGTTAGACTGTAGCAGCTTCCTTTTCCTTGTTCCGTGGTTCCTTGTTCTAAGTAGTTTTGCTCCTGAGGCCTAAATCAGTAAGGCCAACAAATCCTGAACCAAAACTTCCAAAACTATGAATCCAAATAAAGATTTTCCCTTTATAAGTTGATTATTGCAGTATTTAAAAAACATTGATGAAAAGCTAACAAAGATCAATGAAAGAACTGGGTCTCAGGAATACAATTTATAGTCCGTAGTCTAAAAGTTCTAATTAAAGGAGAATTAGCTGAGATCATGAAAAGAGAATATATGGAGAGAGACAGAGAGAGAGAGGGAGAAAGAGGGAGAGAGAGAGAGAGAGAGAGAGAGAGAGAGTGAAAGAGAGAGAGAGAGGGAGGGAGAAAGAGAACAAAAGAACAGTTCTAAAATAAGAAGTTACAATTTAAGGAGAACTGTTACAACTTAAAGAGAATAACTGCCATCTAAATCCAAAACTCTACCTATATTTTCAAGAATTACACAGATAAAAGCACACAAATCTATATCCACAGAATAAATGCTATATATGTCATTTACGTAGAGGATGAATTGATATTTAAATCAGCAAAGGCAATTCTGAAGAACATAAAAAATTAAAAGCCAAGTAGAGACTTTCTGAAAAGGGAAGCCAAAGTGCCTGGAGGTTATGGAATATAGATTTTTAAAAATATTGGTTTGTTCCCATGAATTCTGGGTCTTGTAAGTCAAAAGATGGCTTGAAAGTTCAGGAAGGTTAAGGTGGCACTTTGGTAAGTCTCTTGATTCTGTTGAATTGAAGGAACTTGGCGAAGGAAAAGAAGAAAATAATAAAAAAATGGAGCTCTAGAATAACAAGAAAATTTCAGAATAAAAAGAACAACTAGTCTTTTTCTCCATGAATGGTACTCTTTATTGAAGAAATTATGTTTCATTATGTCAACAGAAGAGGGTGCTCTTAAACTAAGAAAACTAATAAGCCACTAAATGTCCCACATCTGTCACCTCAGTTATTGCTCATTGACAGTCTGGTGAAGTAGAAGACATTTAAATATTTAAAAATAAAGTAAACCTAAAAGTGGTCTAAAGCTACTATATAAAGAAGCTATAAACATAAGAACTTTTATTGACAAACGTTCTAAAAGCCCATGAAAAATAAGAAAACTGAATTAAATAGCATTAAATAAAAAATTACACATGTTTTTTTAAAAACTGTGATCAGGAATCTAAAAACTCATGAGAAGAAAAATCCTGAGAAGTAAATTACAGAAGGAAACCAAACAATGCCAATAAGAAAGACTAAACTGCAAATTGACCCAGAGACACAGAACCAATAAGAATTTTAAAAAGAAAAACTAAAAAGCAGGGAATTAAAATATTCAGGTGACTAAAAACTGGAATAGCCAAGAGAATGAAAATAAATGAAAAAAAAAATAAAGAGAAAATGATAGTTATAGAAAATGGGCAAAGATGATCTCATATACATACAATTGGAGCCCTTAAACAAGGAGCCAACAGAGGAACAGAAATGTTACTTAAAGTAATAAGTCAAAAAACGTAGAAGTAAAAGAATTCAAGTCTGCCTGTGGAAATTAGTCATGTAAAAGTGACTCAGAATAGTCAAATTTAATTTTTAGAGTTAACTCTCAGAGTTTGACTAAGTGGCTTCATGAAGAAATAACCTCAGAGCTTTTCAAGCCAATGTACTTCAGGACTTAAAAAAGGAGGAAATAACATTAAAATTAGAGCTCTTGATAGCAAGAGCTGAAGGAAGGCAACTGTAGAACAAAATGGTTTGAAAGGGAGCAGAAAGTGGGAATCAAAGTTTTATATCTAGAAAAGTTATCCATCAAGTACCAAGGATAAGCGAAAAGTTTTGCAAACATGAAAACTCAAAGAATGCTTTATTCACAGATATAAGATGTGTTTCCTTCAACACACACACACACACACACACACACACACACACACACACCCCTGGAAAACTCTGACGAATGGACTGATAGTGTATATTGCATATTATTATTATTATTATTATTATTATTATTATTATTATTACTATTACTATTATTTTATATATATTACAGCCAGCTCAGTCTGCCCTGGGGTGGGGCTGGCACAGCATGTGGTGCCAGGGATCAAGCCGAGGACCCTACAGTTGCCTAAGCTTTCCTAAGCAGGTGCTTTAGAGGACTGAACCATCTTGCTGGCCCCTGCATGTATTTTAACATAGGGTTAAAATTAAAGCTTGGCGGAAGAAGATATAGACATCATATATTTTTAAAATATGTGTGGGCCATTGTTTAATGGAAATAAATAAGGTTAACAACTTGGTAGTAATTGTTATATTTTCCCCTTACGATGGATAGTCTACATTTTTCATTAATAATGAAAGAATAAAAAGGTAAGTGTCAAATGATTTAGTTGAATATACATTTTGATGTGAAGCATTTTTTGCTGGTTAATATTCTCTCAAAGAAGTATTTTTCACTTAGAAAACATTGAGTGGAGACTGCTCAGCACTGTCTTACGCTGAGGTGATAAATCAGTGAATAAGCCAGGCCCAGTTCACCTGCCCTAGGGGAGCTCCCTCTGTAGCTGGAGAAAGCAGAGAGCCAGGATGATAAATAAGAACTGCAGCAAAACACACAAGGCATATAGTGTGTCGGAAGAAAGAAATCACAGAGGTGTGTAACAAAAATTAGAAATGGCAGGGGTAGGGAACTCTACACTGGGAAAATCTCAGTATAAAATGTATGGTCGGAGACATTCTCACTGGATGGATGTGGGTTGAGCCATAATTTAATGAAAGGGAAAGTGAGCCCAACTGGTACCTGGACAAAGAGCATTCTGGAAGGAGCTGACTGGTACGAAGGCCCCGGGGGAGGTACAGCAAAGGAGCAACCTTGCCTTGGCAGAGTGAAGCAGGAGAGAACAGCCCATAGGATCAGAGAGAAGATAGCAGAAGGAGCATGAGGAACGGTGTGGAAGACCACTGCAATGACCTTGACCTCTCTACTCTAAGTGATATAGGCAGGTGGTGTTGCATCTGAGCAGAAGAGTTCCAGGAGCTCATGTGTTTTGAACAGGATCATTGGCCTGGTGTTTGAGAGTGGACCACAGCAATGACATTTCAGAGACACTGCAGGAGTCCATGACAGGGAAAAGGGTGACACAGATCAGGAAGGGAAAATGCAGTTGATAAGAAGTAGCGGAGTTCTGTTAAGTTTTCAGGGAAAAGTCAATAGGTGGCTGCTGGATTGAACGTAGGAGAGCAAGAGGTGTGAAGTAAGATTTCAATATTATTGACCGACCAAGTAAAAGAATTGAACTGCCATCAGCCAATTAGGAGGTGACATTACTTAAAGGGAACTATGAGACATCTGGTTGCATGACGTGGAAATAAACCAGTTTCCACAAAGATGACATGGGAAGATGGAGGGGTACTGCAGAGTGCAATAATTCATTGTTTTATGAGTAATATGTTGAGCCTAATTATATGACTTTAAGTTGACAAACTAATGATCCCATTGCTCACGGGAGGAAACGTAGACATTGAAAGAAGATATGAAAGGAGTGAGAAAATATGCTAGAGGCTAGCCAGGTAACTCAGTGGACTGTGGTTCGATCCCCAGTGCGCTGTGCCAGCCCCACCCCTGTGACATGGTGAGATAACAAAGAAAATATGGTATATATAACTGGTATATGTAGTAAATATAACATAACTGTTGTGTTCTAGATCTAGGATGGCTATGGATGGCTATGTTTTCAGAGTCGGGGCATTCAGAAGGTGACTGGGGGATCGTGGCGGTGCTATATTTATGTGTGAAAGAGTCCCCTGAATAGTTCAGAGCTCAGTGTGCTATGACTTGGTACTCTCTGAATGAAGAAGAGGGTCCCTAGGGCTGGCCTGGAAGGGGTATTTCACTCCTACCTCCTCCCCTAGGCCCCTCTCTTGTGGCTTTCTGGCTACTAAGGAAAGCTGCTTTCCTCCTACCACACTACTTCTACCATGGAGCGAGCCATGGACTGAAAAACGTGAGTCGAAATAAAGTCGCTGTCATTTCTATTGTAGGTGTTGAGTATTTGGTCCCAGCGGTGGGAAGGACTCAGAGATAATAACACTATCAACTTAAGCCAAGATGAATTGTTCAATGGAAAACCAAGGAATAAGCTGCATAGTCCAGATGGTAGTTTTGTGACAAAAGAGGAGTGCAGGGAAAGTGTACTAGAGCTTAATGAAAATGATTATGTAACTCAGGGTGAGAGGGAATGACAGGATTATTTGATATACCCAGTTGAACCATGCAAAAGAACATGCATAAAATTAAAATAAAACATTAAAAATAAATACAGCAAACCTCCAAGTTGAATAAAAGTACAAATAAATGGATTCTCCATCAAAGTCAAAACACAAATTTGTACATATAAAAGCTTGTTTTGAGCAGCAGACTATATATTTTACTCAGGCACTGAATAGTATAAATTTATTGTATTATAAAAGACAAAAAGACTAGTAAAGAATTCTTGGACTTCCCGTGACAGTTTTTCTTTTAGGGGTAAGATCTTAGCAATATGAACAATTCATATCTACTCTAAGACAACCCAGATGATTAAGTGTATTACTTTTCCATTCTTGGGAACCAGAGTAAGTTGTTCAAATATGGGTTCTAGGGAAAGCAAAGGAGGTCAGATGGTCTTGGGTTAAATCAGGAGGGAACACATGCCAACAGAAAAAGTATTGGTCAGTTGTAAAATCCTTAAGTATACTTTATGCCAATGGGAAGAAACTAGTTGTTAAAGAAATATGAAAGAAATGGAATAACTGGTAGAGCAGGTTCCTAAGGCTGTAAGAAAGATGGAGTCCTGCATTCAGGCAGAGGCGCTGGCATTGAATGGGGGACGGAAACCTTCTCCACTGGGGTGAGAGAGGAAATGCAACAGGCAGGGAGAGCCACGAGTCCATGTGTGGGCTCCGAAGACAGGAAGCTCAAGGACTGTTTGAATAATGGCTTTTATTTTTTTCTGTGAGGTGAGAGGTAAGGTCATCTGCTTAAAGGGGGCAGCAGAAAGATTAAGAGACTTCAGAAGAGAGTAGAGAAGCTCCGGAGTACTCTAAGGAAGGTGAGAGAGAAACTTGCTGAGAGCGACATGAAGTATTGCCAGACAGCACTCCTGACCTGTTTGAGGTTGAAAACCATTAATGTTCATTAGAGCAGTGGATGTGACTTGATGATTTTTCTTTGTTTTTGTGTTGGAGTCTTAGAATAATATGAGGGAATGCATGGGTTATCCAGGATTGGGGCTTTGCTAGTCCAGAATAATGAAGAGTGGCGTAATGTTATGGAAAATATTGACCAAAAATGTTGACATATTGAGCTATGGATTCCTATATGGATAGCAAAGGAAGCGAGGGTAGGAATTACATATAGGGAGAAGGCAGTCACTTAGCGGTTGGAAAACTCAGTGAGTACGAATGGCGGCATGAACCTGAATCCAGGAACACATGCTAAAGTGTTTGGGGAATGCGGTGAATTGTCCATGGAAACTGCAGACAGTTTGGGCACCAGGGAGGATAGAATGTGAGATGGCTGGAAAATAGCTCTTCAAGGAGCGGATTTCCCATGAGGACTGGCGATGATTTGGACTGGTTGGAAGCGTTATTGAGTAAAGAGGAGGTAGGCTTGCTTTTCTTTTCATTGAGATACCATAGACATGGAGACACCCTGTGCACTTGAGATTCCTAGGCTCCCATTGCCCAGGGAGAGACTAAGGCTTCATGACAGCAAGAAGATAGACTGAGTTCAGAGGAGAGGCTACAGGCTGAGGGCCCCAGGAAGCATAATGAAAGTAACTGGAAAGGAAGGCTAGCGGGACGCTCAGGCCAGGAGGGAAAGTTACGGAGGAATGTAAAGGACATACTTCTAATGCCATTGCTCTGAAAGTGAACCATGATAGACCCGTTGGTGTTCTTCAACTGTACACATCTTTTTAACAACTTCTAGAGGAGCAAAGGCAAAGTAAAACCTCTAAGATTTAACAGTACCATGCCCATTCGTGCCATATTGACATGCGCCCTTTTATGAAACATTTACTGCAAAATAAACTTTTATTTTCATATAAAAGTACCCTTAAAGGAATATAACACTATAAAACTTGGAACATTAAATGGAATTCAACGTCAAACCCAAGTCCTCCTAGTTCCTAAGTTACCACACGTGAGGAGATGTGGGTGTATTTCCATGTTATCATGGCCCATGAAATTAAATGGATAGTGAGCCGAGAAAGCTGACTTCCACAAAGTGATTCGCAAACATAGAGTAACAAAATGTCCCAGAACTCTCAATAATTTCTAAAGATGAAAGTAGGAAACTCTGAAGTAAGTAAGTAAGGAAGTCTCTAGGGAAATGTGACTATAAAGTTTTCTAAAGGAAAAGAAAATCAATGAAACTACTGAGGGAGACTATGGAGGCAAAACAGAGATTGAAATGGTGTATTGCACTGCACAAGTCATAATAGAAAAATGAAAGTTATTCTTTTGTGTCGCATACACTGTGACAGATACATCCCTAGGTACATTTCCAAATATACATATTTGTTTGTGAGAAATACACAGCAGTGGTGGTCAAGAATCCTCTCAGAGACTGGAAAAGCAACTGAACTTACGCTTTTAGCAATTAACTTAGTAAATGTTCTGTTTTAATTGTAAGACTGTCGTCACTAGAGCCACTATGAATTGAATGCAGCTTAAAATTCTAGTCCCCCTTAGCACATTGGTGAATGTTTGCTCCTTCTCTGGCCCGAGTGTGGACTTACTTGAGAGCATGTCAGAATTTGCTTTTGAGGGTCCAGCATGTAGCACAGATCCCTGTATGGAAGGATACTCAAGAATTACTGAGTAAATGATGGAAATTGTTATGTTATTTCCTGTAAAGAATAAAGAACTCCCTACAGATTCACGAAAACAGCAGTGTTTCATCTGCAATAAGAGTACAAATAAACTTTAAGAGGCCTGTTGTGCCTATTGTGGAGAATAATCTTCTTATTTATAGATTGTGAGCAATGACAATAACTGGTAGGCACACTCACCACAGAGCCCTTTGCTTCACTTTTGGCGAGGCCCACTTGGTCCCTGGTATGGATTTTCATATGTCGTAGCCTCCAGCCAGGAGGTATTTTACCCAACAATTGGCACAAGCTTTGGGCACAGTTTGAACGATGAGTTTAGCTCTAGCCACTTTGGGCTGCTGAGTCTGGTTGACGTCATAAAGTTCATGTCGGGTAGGACCATCTCCCGTCGCCCTGGCTGTGCTACCTCGGGCAGAAACACCAGGGGCATGGCTAAGTCACCCTTCTCCCTTCTGCCGCAGCTCTTCTGCCGCCTCCAGCTCCTGGGGTGGGCCTTGTTCCTTCACTTTCTCTGCTGTCTTCACAGTCATACCGCTGCAGAGTGGACAGGACGGTACCCTGAGGACTCTCTGAAGAGAAGAATTCTCCTCAACTCTCTCTTGCTCCTTGTGTCAGGTCTGTTTTGTTTCTGTGGTGCTTGGACAGAACATCTATGCTAGACAAATGTCCCACCAGGGAGTTGTAGCTTCAGCCTTTATATTTTATGATGAGACAGCCTCACCAACATGCCCGGGCTGCCTCAGTTTGTGGTCCTCCTGTCTCAGCCAGCTCTGATTACCCAGGCATGTGCTACCGCCCCTCTACTTATTTCTTTTATATTGCAAATCAATAGTCTAGTGCAGGGCCTGCACCTGTCAGTAAATGTTTGTTGAGTGAAATATTAAACTAAGTTTAATCTCACCCTCATGGAACAAATAACAGTGAGCACATAGAAATTGGTGCCTATAGGAATAAAGGTTGGGCTACAGCAGGATGAGCAAAGAAGAGGAAGAAATTAATGGTCAGTATAGAAAATGTTCTAAAACTTCCCATATTATATGCTCAAATTCAACAGCTGCACTTATAAAATGAGAAGGTCTATAATGTTTTTATATGCCAAAATTTGACTGCAGGTTGCTGTTCACAGAGGGAAACTAAAACTGGAAAGAAACTGCATGGCTTGTGATATGAAGAAAGGCTATAGTTCTTAACAACAGACTTACAGGAAAAGACAAACCCAAGGGCAGAAAGCAGCCTCTGTCCTCCTCTGGCACTGGGTGGAGACTGTTTAACTAAGTGAGGTTCTCAGGCAGATTATAATGGGGTAAAGAAAGCGTGGCCCACGCAAGGCGGAGAGGGAGACATAGGGAAGGAGGAAAAGCTACTGAGCCCGGCTGAAAGGAACAAAAACCTTTAAACTTGAAAGAAAGAGACAAAGGGGGAAAAATGATTCAACCTGACAACTCTTTTGTCCAGAAAAACCGCCTTTGCGTTTCACTCCAAGGCCTACAAGTGACATCGCAGCAGGTATTTACCTCTATGGAATACTGTGAAACATGCCAAGCGCCACTGCCTGAAGTCCTGTTTGGTTTACAGTACGTTCTTCCGATCGGTGATCTCTCCATGTGGAGCTCTTGTGCCTGAGCTCTTGTTCTGGGAAGACCCCTGGGCCTTAGTGCAAACATCCCGGGTACACCAGAGCTTGACCCATCTGCTGAGCCAGCTTAACCAGAATTTTCTGATCCCAGCTAGTGAGCAGCTTTTGCAGTGAGCATCTCTGTTTCGAACTTGGCTGGCATGGATGTGGTTCTGCTGAGGCATGGCAGCAGGTTACGGCATTTGAACTTCTGTTTATGGTGGTTAACGCTTACTCTTGCATGATAGGAAACAATAATGGAGAAGCACTGTCTGCTTTTTTAATAGGTCTATATAATTAATAATGCAATTTAAAGTATTAACTTCAATATTTAAAAAATAGCATTCAGTCTTTAAAATGTATTACAGACAAGACAATATAATAAGGGTTTTCAGAATTCTTGAAACATCTTTAGCCAAGAATTAAGACCTGTCCCCAGGCTCTGACCAGCTGTGCTGGCTCTGCCACCAGCTTTTCTCTCTCCAGCCTTTCAGTGCTGAAATCAGGACTGAGAACTGAGCTAAAGAAGCAACGTCACTTTGGCCTACCATCTTTAACACATGGCCCTTTAGTTCTTGAGCAAAATTTTTACCTCCAAACCAATATTCAATTAAAGGAACTGTTGAAACTTGGTGAGAATGGGAAAATGGATATTTTGGATAACCACACAGTTGGCTGAGTAAGCAGATGCAGCGTAGGTGGGCTGTTAAGCTCCAAGTAAGTAGAAACTAACATTTCGCGTAAGGAGTCTTTGGTGGTTGCAGCTCAGGCGTATCTTTGTCCAGTTCTTATCAAACTGCCACCCCTTGAACATAATCTGTGCTCTGTGCCTCTTTTATGACACCCATGTACCTTTCTCTCTCTCTGTCTGCTATTGCGCTTATTTTTGTTTGGATATTGTGTTTTCTGGAAAGTTCTTGAATTATTTACCAGAAGAACCTTTTGAACTCTTCGCTCTTTTATCTCCTGTTATGGCCTAGATCTACGACAACCTCACACGTTCAGAGGCAGGACTTTTGGAAGACTGTTGAACAGATTAGTCCATCAAAGAGTTCGGACGTGGATGTGCTGTTAGGATGCGGAGCCTGGTCAGGAGAGGTGGCTGCGTGCGGCTCTGACCTGGAAGGGCGCCCCTCCCTTCCCAGATCCTCTCTTCTTTCTGTGCTTCCTGGCTGGCATGGAGTGAGACACTCCCCTCTCTCTGGGTCCTCTCACGGTGCTGTGGGCTAGACAGCATACTGACTGAATCCTCTGAAAGTTTCAGTCAAAAGCAAACTTATTTTTAAGTTGTGGATATTGTGAGTTGTGTCACAGTGAAGAGGAACTCACTACGACATCTCCCATAATATTTGTATAATTATTTTCTATTATAGTAATATATACCTGTATCTCTCTACACACACACACACACACACACACACATATATATATATATATATATATATATATATATATATATATATTATCATTGTTATGGTTTGTATCTATTTGTTCCCCCAAAGCCTCATGTAAATCATGGGGCTGTCATGCATGTGGCTCAAGGCTCAACCAGCGGGGCCAGAGGACCAGGGCGGGGCTTGAGGAGCAGGCCAAGAGAGGCACAAAGCATTAAACTGGCAGCATGCTCCGCCCCTCCCCCCACCTGGTGACCTCTCTTGGAGGTATGGAGTGGACCATCTTGGACATGGCGGCACAGTGCCTCAAGGTCTTGCTGTATAATTCAAGCTGCTTTAAACTATGAAACCTCTGGTAACTGTGAGCTAAGTGAACCTTGCCTTCCCTACTCTTGTGTGTTGGGTATTTGTCCTGGCAAGGAGAGAAGAGTAACTAAGACAATCGTAGAGTCTACCATTTTAATGAGTTTTAAGTGCGTCCTTAAATGGCACTGAGTATACTTTCCTTCTGTGCAAAACCAGCACCTATTTGCTGCACCCTTTCCATCTCCCAACGCTCTGATTCTTTAACCACGGAATAGTAACTCCCCAAAAACATTCGTCTTTTGTTCCTGGCAACCACTACACTTTATGTCTCTACATACTCGATTCTAGCTACTTCATGTTAGTGAACTCATAGAGTAGCTGTCTCTCTTTATGAGTGGCATGCTTTATTTTCTTAATGTATTTTTGTACAGGGTTTACAGAATCTCACTACACAGACGGGACTCGTAGGGATCCTTTCTGTTTTCTAGCCTCTCAAGTGCTGGTGTTACAGGTGCATGCCACCACACCCAGCCTCACTTGACATCTCAGTTTACCCCAGGGGTGGGGCCAGCATGGCAACTCCCAGCCCCTACATCTGCGTAAACAGGCACTTTATGCTGATGAGCTGTCTGGTTGGCTCTAGGCGTATTTTCCTCAATGTCCTCAAAATCTGTCGATATTAAAGCGAGTATGAGGAATTTCTGCATCTTTAATATTCCATTGCATATGGCATGCCTAGTTTATCCATGCGTCCCTCAATGGATGTTATTATTTTCTATCTTTTTTTTTTTTTTTTTTTTTGTCTTTTTGAGACAGGGTCTCACTATGCAGCTCAGGCCAGCCTTGAGCTCATTTTGGTAGCCCAGGCTGGTCTCGAACTCACACAGATCCTCCTGCCTCAGCCTCCCAAGTGTTGGGATTACAGGTGCGCGCCACCACACCCGGCATATTGTCTACCTTTAGCTATTATTCAGAAGTCTGGACATTGCTACACAAGTAGCTTTTCAAGTCCAGAGTAAGAAGGATGGTGTCCCTTATTTGTTGTAGTTGTCACCTGCTCTTGAATTTCCCTCTTTTATATGTTTTTTCAATCTAGAAAGAAGAACAAAAAGAGAGGAAACTAGAAAATGACCAATAATCACTCATTTTGTAAATGAGATGACATGCGCATCACATAATTGCTTAAGCAGTTCTTGAAAAGAAGAGAAAATTGGAGAGAAAACAAGCATGATACTTTCACATATGAGAGAGGAGAAGGAATAATTCTGCAAAGTGCTAGGGAAAGACCTTCCAGGAAAAGGAAGCAAGGGACTTAATGCAATGTCTAGCACCCAAACAGGGCATTTGTGGCTGGAGACACAGGGAGAGAAAGACCCAGGCTGATGCTGGAGACTCCGGTGGGAGCGGACCACAAATGGTTAAGCAGGTCCGTAGGGTTACTGAGATTTTAGTGAAAGTGAAACGAAAATGCTTTTGTGGGTTCTAAGAAGAAAGGAAGCATAATTAGATTTTTAGGGCTTTGTTTATAGAGTGGATTACTTGAAAGCTCTTGGTAAGGTGGAAATGTAGCAAAGAAGACGCTGAACACGCTGCTCGCGAGACGGGGAGGAGGAAGAGGAGGCAGACTGGAGACTGCTTCAGAGGTAGACAGAGAGAGCCAGACGTTAACCACTAGATGCGAGTGGGTAGAGGGTCACAGTGTCCTGAAGGAATAATTTGTGGAAAAGGAAGTTAAGAGACAGTTCATTCTTTTTAAGTAGTTCCGCGCCACCAACCCTGGACTAGGCATTTTGAAGGATGCAAAAGAGGTAATGAGATAATCTTCAAGGGATACAGAAGTCATATGTTGTTCCTTTTGTCACTTAGAAATCTAATGAAGCTGAAAATAGTACTCAGGGTCTTTCACATCTAACGCACTGTATAGTTAATCCACAAGGAAACTTTTAGGGGAAATGTTCAGGGTCTCACTGCTAGATCGGACTTGCAGTGATCCACCTGTTTACGGCCTCCCGGCCACTGAGATTACAGGCCTGTGTCACCATGCCCAGTCTTAATTGCTGTCTCAGCCAGCTTCGGATATAGAAATTTTCATGGGCGTGGCTCTAGGACTTGTGAACTCTAAGGCATGCTGAGAGTATGCATGTGAAGATCAAAGGTCCAAATTGATGGATTCGGGGAGATTTAGGCAAGTAGTAGCAGTCCCTGAAGGAAACACAAGACTCAGATAAACAAACAGGAAGAACTTTGAGCTCTGACCAGTATAGGAAGCCAGAAAACCACAATAGTTGTCTGCATAGCTGCATGTGAACTATCGGGGAAGCTGTGGCCAGCCGGGGACGAGTGGAGCACCAGCAGGATGGGCATGGGTGTCATCAGGTTTCAGTGTTCTGTAATTTGCAAAGAGCTTTTTCTTGATTCATTTTCTTTAAGTCCTTATCATGAAATAGGGAAGACAACCATGCTGTTGCATTGTTTTATAGGCAAGATGGAGTATTGCAATGGTAATAAGGTGATTTAAAACCAGAAGAATCGGGACAGTAAGAGAGCTCAGCAGACTAAGCCCCTGCTTAGGCAAACACAGGGATGGGTGCAATTCCTGGCACCACATGGTATGCTCACTCTGCCCCTCGCCACACTAAGCCAGCCACTGAGACTGAACATGGGGACACAAGCCTGTAATCCCAGCACCGGGAAGGCTGAAAACAGGAGGATCACTGTAAGTCTCAGCCACGTAGTGAGACCCTATACAAAATATATAAATTAAAAAAATAATAAAAAGGAAAGGACTACATTAATTTCACTTGAAATGTAAAACCATGTCGGGGTGGGCTTGACAGAAGTGGTCATATTTACTATTGAAGTCATTTGTGGTATCTTACCCTCCACTCTCAGAACTACATGAATACTGAGAACCCAGAGACTAATGTTCTGAAGAGGGCTTTAACATTAATCCTAAGTTATTTATAAAACCCCCATAAGGAAATAAACAAATCGTTTTTTCTTTTTGTATTTTAGGGAAGAGTCTACAGGGTGTTCAGGGTCTCCCTACTAGATCAGACCCATAGTGATCCATCTGTTTACAGCCTCCCAGGAGCTGGGATTACAGGCGTCTGCCACCATGTCCAGTCTCAATTTCTGTCTCAGCCAGCTTTGGGAGTGACGTTGGCATGGCAGGCCTGGGGATTGAACCCCCAGCACCTGTGTCTGTTTGCAGGAACTTTAATCTGCTGACAACATATCTTGTGATGCAGATTTTTTTTTTTTTTCTGAATTAATTGCATTGTTTGGTAGAGTTAGAAGGCCCTCACATCTATTTTTTTACTTTCAGTAGATTTCCCAAAAGTGAGCAAAGTCATCAAAAGATGACTTTTATGACTGCTGACTATGTTAGTATTTTTTAGGGGTCACTTAAATACATGGTATGGGGGGGGTTCCTGCAAAGATTTTGGAATCATTGCTTTCAGATATGAATATTCCTAAGAAGGCGGTAGCTAGTAACATCCAACTTTCCAGGAATGGAATGTTTACATGATGGCCAGATGCATTAGATTTGAGTCTTTGCATGTTTTCTGTGAGTTCTCATGAAGCTCTCACAGAGCCTCAGTGAGGATTCAAACTTTTTAAAGCCTTAACTTCTAAACTGAACATGGTGTTCCATTAAAAACATGACTTATGCATAGCTCCTGTATGTGTGTGTATGTCTGTCTGAACTGTCCTTCTTTTAAATTTATTTTTTGAATTGTGTTCATTTTGTTTTAACTAAACAAACGTTTATTAAAGATTCACTAGGAGTCGGTCTTCTAATGATTTATGAAGAGAACTCTTTTTTTTTATTTTTTATTTTTATTATTTTTTTTTATTATTTTTATTTATTATTTTTATTCTTGTTTCAGAACCTTTGTTTATTCACTCATTTTTATGGCCATCTCAGCCCACCCCAAGGTCAGGGCTGGAGCAGCATGTGGTGCCGGGGATCGAACCGCAGTCCCTGAAGCTGCCCAAGCTTCCCCAAGCAGGGGCTCCAGACCACTGAGCCATCCCGCTGAGCCCATGAAGAGAACTCTTAACAGGGAATGCAAAGAGGTTACTAAGCATGCGAGAAATGAAAAATCAAAGAGGTGAAGAATCCTTATGATTGAAAGGATCAGGGAGTAATTTACATATTTAAATGAGATCTTGAAGATTTTGACACATAGAGATGGAGATAGAACCCTCCAGGAGGGAACCATGAAGAGTACAGCCAAGAGGGGGGAAGTACAAACGTACTTAGAAAGCCAGCAACAAGAGTAGCTCACAGATTCCTTAGATGCCATGTGGGTGGTAGGTGGTCATGCTGGAAGAAAAGAAGGTTAGATTGGAATGAAATATATAAGCTTAATTTTGTAGGTGATATGGAACCAGATAAGTATGACATTGAAAAGTGAGAAAAATCACAGTGACTTTGAATTATGGATGAGTTTGGGGCTGGAAGAATCTTGGACTATGAAGTTGAGGACTCTAAGAAAGCAAGGCAGGGATAGCAAAGCGTGGAGAAGGACAAGAGCAACTGAAAAGAGAGGACTGAATGGGAGAGGGCAGTGGTGAATGAGAGAGACTGGTGTGTGGT